>VYZR01094341.1:39568-59796 GCA_013400675.1 Oxylabes madagascariensis
AAAGCAAAAAGCATATCTTTTTCAAATGTCAATCAGAATATTTGAAACAACACAACTGGCAGAAAATGTGCTTTATACAAGAAAACTACAGTATTTTGAACAGTCATTTCTCCTGACAGGCTTCTCCTTATCTTCTTCGGACTAATGTCTGCTCTAGAGTTTAAGAAATACTGGTTCAAATAACTCCGCAATCAACTAAAGCTGTCCCATTCTTGTTAATTAACTTAAACTGATTTTAATAAATGTGGTTTCTGAATAGCTGTTTAGAATAGCTGCTTAGCTGTTTTACAAAAAGCCTTCAAAAATGGAAAGGAAATAGCAGTTTCCATGGAGACTTGTAAAAAGTCACATATGCCTCTGGCTACACACATGCTACAACAGTAACTTGGGGCAAAGTCTGATCCAGCTTTTGTCATGGATAACTACAGTGATGTTCACAACTTTCTTGAAAAGAACCCTTACCCAAAGGTAAGACATTTAATTTTGTGCTGCAACATATTTCGTAACCTTTGGCATGACATATTTTTGGTAGTCTACATTTTTTATTATGAAAACTTTTTTTTAAATTCTCAGGATAAATTCTTAGTAATGTTATTTTAACATTTTGCTGATTTTCAGCATTTGTGACTTTATACTCATTTCTTTTATGTCAGTAAATACAATAGAATGGGGAAAAAAAAAAAAGCTTGATCTTCTCAATCACAAAGAAGGCAATTATTTCTAAAGAGTTTTTCAACAGAGGAACCACTCTTAAATTGCAATATCCACAAGTTCAGCACTATACACAGAGCTATAAGTATCATCTCCCTTAAAGACACAAATCCTTACAGCATCCTTCTTGTAGGCTTTCTTCTTTCAGTAATATCTTCTGTGTCTGCCTTAGTCAAAAGAATTATATGGTTTTTGAAATGACAGATAGCTCTTGGTCCTATAAAAAGCTGCATTCTTAATGTGCAGACATCCAGTGTGACAGGTGGACAAGCCTATAAAGGAAAGTGACTGTTTTGTAATTTCACTTGGTATATATGATGAGTTTTTAAATAAATCAGAAAAATAAAGTAACTTTTGTACAATGATCTGACATTTAAAAACATTCGCTGGCTTTCCCAACTTTGAGTGCTTCATTTAAGCAAGAATAAAAATATTCATAAATGCCTAACAAGAATCATTTAATAATGAGTGGAAAAAATATTATTTCACTCTTCAAAACAACTGCATAGTTTCAGCTAAGTTCCTCAAAATAATTGAACCCGAGGTTGACGCCTAACGTGGAAAACTTTATCCCAAATAGTTTGAATTTGGCCAAGTTTTAAAAGACTGCCTGGTTATAAAAGCCTTGATTTCAGTTGCTTATAAAAAGCAATTACAGACAGAAGTATTATATTTGCTTGCCTATTGTTACCTTACATAGCCAGACTTATTACCCCGATTTGTTCTATATGCACTTCTCACGTAAAACATACGCTATTATCTATACTGGACTAAAAATTGAAAAATGCAACCTCATTTGCATAGAAATAGTCTAAATTGACAGTCTAAATAGTCTAAATTTTATTTTAAAAAAATAAAATACTACACTTACAAATTAACATACACAGTGAAACAAGACAACACAGCATTATGTATGTAACCTGCTTTTTGAAGACACCTCAACATTTCTTGGAAGAGGTGGAGGCCTAGAGTGGTGATCTGGAGGCTCTAGACTGCCCTGGGCTAGTGAGACCCAGAATGAGGCGGCTGTACAACTGGTTTAAAAATACAGCAGGAAAAATAGTAATAGCAGGAAAAATAGTAACAGCAAATAATAAAAATAACCACTGTAACACTTCAAACTCCACATTGGGGCAGGGTCACCCATAAAGGAACTGGCCCATGAAGGACTCACAGCAGCACAGGGATGCCCCTGAGGGACTGTAGCCCACAGAGGGATCCATGCCAGAGTGGGGAGTGGGTGGGCACACTGTGGATGGCAAGCTGCAGCACAGAAATCTGTGTAGGACTGCAGCCCGCACATCTCTCCAAAACTCCTACAGACAAAGGAGGCAGCCTGTTGACTGAAGGAGGCAGCCTGTTGACTGACTGGAAGAACTCTGATGGATTTCAATGTAACCCACAGTGAAAACACAGAAAGCTGAGACTGGAGAATGGACAGGAGAGATTGTGTCACGTGCTGGTATTAGCTATCCAGAGCGTACATGTTTGGCGCTTGAAAATTTTGTAAAACTTTTACTGTCCTACGTTTTCTTTATTTCTGCTGTCTACATGGTCAGAAGAAATCCTTAAATGCTATCCTTAAAATACACCTCCATCTATCTTTCCTACTACTTTTATTAATGTGTATCACAATCTTTACATTCAATAGATTTTTTTCTGATAAGCAATTTAAGGAAGGGAAAAGTTTACACCTCCAAGGATCAAAAGCCCTCCTCCAAAAAAACACACCCTAAGCTTCTGGTAGCAGACTTGTTCAATTGCCTACATGCCTCTTAGAAAAACTGGTTTTTCAAGGACACCTAAGAGAGAGAAGCATCATACAATAAAAGAAAACTCTGCACCCTTTGTGCAGTTTTATATAGAAAAGCACAGAATTTATTTTAAAAAGTGATTTTATAGCTTTTCATGTTTTTGAAAACATTCTACTAATGGCCTAAAATTTTACATGGCAATAATAGATTGTTTCATTGAGACATCTGTAGGCCACCAAAATACAACATGCCATTCATTTTGGACATTATTATATGGGTTCAGCCACCAGAAACTAACAGGACTTCAAAACGTAAGTCAGCTAAGAGCCACAGCACTACCCCCATTCTATTAGTGAGATAATGAGAGGTGTTACCTTCACGGTCGTGTCAATATATGGATCCTCACCACGAGCTGCTGCTGCACTGCATCGCACTGTGAAGCACTGCAGGTTCTGACTAGAGGAAAAGAAGAAAACACAACAATGAAGGAAAGAAATTAAGATTTGCAAAAATCAAGTAGCCAAGACTACAGTGAATCACCTCTTTTTCCTTTGAAGAAATGGGCTCAAAAGCCCAAGCAGGAGGGTATGCTGAACTAACGCATGACTCTGCCCAGAGATTTCCAGGAGACTAAGAGGGACATATTGGAGGGGGAGAAAAAAGGACAGCAGCATTGAGAAACATAGTAATACCATCTGTAAAACCATAAACACAGTACCTTGTAATGACATGGAGGAACTGCGGAGTGAGGACTGCCTGCTCTGACTTCTCTGAATATTGGTAAGTCGAAATTAGTTCTACTAACTTCCCAATAGAGTAGAGATATCCAACATGAGGTAAAGAGAAAAAGCAGAAGAGACTCAGAAGTTTTCTCTTGATCTCAGCTTCCTCATAGGCTGCTGCAGAAATTCCTGCAGATGTAACAATGAGAAAGGCATTTTATGTACTTACTTCATAAATAAAAACCTGGCAATTCCATTCCAAGCCTGATGCCTAAAAGATACAATCAAACCTGCCCAAGTTGCAGACTAGTTTTCTTAGTAGCTAGTAAAAAGAAGTTTTATATGAAGCTCAGTGCACACGTCAAAAACTTCTATGACATATTATCACATTTGGAGGCATTTTCACAAAAATATGGATGTAGCACCTAGTGAAGAAATGCTATAGATCTAACAGCATTAGAGAGTTCTAAATCCACCACAACTATGCATCCATGGACTTAAAGCCTGATCTTAGACAATTACTTTTAAGTTGGAATGAATGCTCATCCAGAGCTGCAGCTCATGAAAAAATAGGTCATTACTTAATACTTAATTACTTAAGGGGAGGAAAGGGTGGAAATGGCAGAATTTATTAGGATGCCACTTTAGCAGGTAACAGCTGTGTTCATATTCTACAGACCCTCTTGTCAAAGCCTGTAAATCACACAAGAGCGTAAGACAGCTGGAGTTAAATGACAAGTAGCTCATTCTTTTCAGTCAGCTGCAAGTTAAATGACACATTGCTACTTAGCAGACAGTAAACCATCTCAAACTGAGTGAGCAGTCAGTGAAAGTTAAGGGCCAACCATATCCTGGGATGCATAAGGCACAGCACTGCTGGAGGGGCAGGGATAGGATTGTCCCGCCCTGCTCTGCACTGGGGCAGCATTATCTTGAGTCCTGGGGGCAGTTTGGGGCACCACAATACAAGAAGGTTATAAACCTATTAGAGAAGAGACTAAGGGAGGGCTACAAAGATGGTGAAGGGTCTGGAGGGGAGGCCACAGGAGGAGTGGCCGAGGACACTTGGTTTTTTCAGCCTGGAGGAGACTGAGGAGAGACCTACGTGCAGTTCCTGAGGGAATGGCATGAAGCTGTATCAGGGGAGGTTTAGGTTGGGTATTAGGAAAAGGTTCTTCCCCTAGAGGGTGGTCAGGCACCGGAACAGGCTGCCCAGGGCAGTGGTCACGGCCCAAGCCTGCCAGAGCTCAAGGAGCATTTGGAAAATGTTCTCAGGCACTTGGTGGGAATCTTGGGGTTCTCCTGTGCAGGGCCAGGAGTTGCATTCAATGATCCTTGTGAGTCCCTTCCAACTCAGGACATTCTATGATTCTATGAAATGTGACTGCTAACATACAGCATTAAATTCTCCCATGGCTCTTTTTGGGCTTGAGCTAGTGAACCCTTAAAATCTGCATTTATTCCTTCCAGTTTTAATTAAGGCCCTTCAGAAAGGGAACCAGTATCTCAGCGATTATTCAGGTTTACTACTCTGATTTCCTTGGCTGGCTGAGTGGCAGTCTAGTATCTTGTAACACTAAGGAGAATTTTATTAACACAATGCAAAGAGTGACTGTTTTGCAACACAAAATTTATCGGTAAAGAACTGATTACAAGCTGATTCAGTCACACTTCTGGTGTGTTGAATTGGTATTTTAGTTCAAGGTTTATGTAGAACTTGGAGAAATGAAAAGACTTCTTTGTTAACAGAAGCTTAGTTTAAATCATTGAAATGGGAGGAAAGATCTCAATTTAAAAACAAATCATACAGAAATCACACAGTATACAAAACAGGATAAACAAAGAAGCTCTTTCATTTCACAAGTCTCCTGTGACACAGTCCATTGTGCATTCATGCATATCCATATACCTGTCTGGTATACAGGAAGCAGTTGAACAGAGTGCAACTTTGTCTCTTCACAAAACCCAAAAGGCGACTGGTCTGGTGCAAAACGTCTAGGAAAAAAGTCCGAAACAACATGGGACCGCAGTGAGAAATTATGATGATATACTTAGGACAAGTAAACAGCACTGGCTACAAGAGGCACAGCTCATGTTTTAACACTCAACAACAATGCACACTCCTACTACCAATGCCATTAGCACAGCAATGCCAAGAAGCACATGGCACAGCTAGATAAAACTCTAATTAACCAAAATCCTCTCTCTTTGCTTGTCTGCAAAATGCATGCCAAAGTTTGACATCACTGAAGAAATCTTGCAATTGATTTTGACCATTTTTTCCCTCTTTGTTTTCAGTCCACTGAGCTATATGGAGCATCACGCCATCTCCAATACTATTTTTTTCCTATTATGTGTCATCCTTTTCCCTGTTTTGCTTTGGAATTCACTGTTGGACCCTGACATCAATTCTTCCTCAGCTTTTGATAGAAATTTTGATGAATTTAAATCAGCTTTCTGAGGAGGGGACCTGGAGAGGCAGGTGCTGAACTTTTCTCCCTGTGATCCTGGGACAAGACATCTGGGAAAGGCTCAAAGCTGTACCCAGGGGAGGTTCAGGCTTGATGTGAGGAAGCATTTTGTTACCAAGAATGGTGAAATACTGAACCAGCTTCCTCAGAGAGGTGGTTGATGCCCTAGACCTGTCACTGTTTAAGAGGTGTTTGGACTGTGCCCTTAATAATACGCTTTGACAGTGGCTCACCCCAGAAGTGGTCAGGCAGTTGCACTAGATGATTGCTGCAGATCCCTTCCAAGTAAAATATTCCAAAATGCTAAAAAATGGGCTTTCTTTGGTACCCCACAATTTCCTCAGTTCAAAAGAAATGCCAAACCTTATAAAAACCCTAGAAGTCAAAATATCAGGAGTTTCCTTTCAAAAAGACAAAACACACTACTCAGTTTGGTTTTTTGTAGTAAATTAACCCATAAAAGGGAAAATATGTCTGTAATACCTGAAAAGCAGATACTGCACTTGGAAGTGCTTTGTGTCTTCTGTAGGTAACTCTGTGGATTCCAGTGTGACGGGTATCTCACACAGCTTACTTTCTTCCCCAAGCAGTTCCACTGGCTTCTGACATATGATGAACTCATCTAAATCAAGCTGTAAAGGATGTGCTGAAGGACTTTCATCTTTCACACCTGAGCAATGAAAATGCGGTCTTAATTGTTCAAACTATTCCATGCATGGTATGACAATATCAATTAAATACTCCAATTACAGCTACCCTGCTAGCATTGGCTGCCTAAAACCTGGTCATCAAAAAACATTGACTTTTGGCTGAAGAGGTTTTGAGAAGGCAAAGGCAGCTATCACAGGAAGTTGTGTTATCTTTAACTCACTTAAGCCCTGGAAAGCAAATCCTATTAACACTCAGAAAGTAACTGGAACTTTTCCATGTAGTTTTTAGTAATAAAAAACCCTAGGGGCAGGATGCCATTATCTGAGAAAAGGCCCATCTTCACTCAGTGAAGAGCATTGCATTTATATTGTCCTTATCTGAAAAGTCTTATTTACCTTTAAATTTTTTCTAGGTACAGTTTCCATTTCCAAACAACCATCCTTTCAAGTTTTTTCAGTTATAAAGAAAGAACCTTCCTAAGGTTTGTTGGTGTTGACCTGACACATATATGCTTGGAAAAGTGGGAATTGATAATTGTTTACATCTGGATTGGTATCTTGCAATACACAGGAATGAAACCTCCTGAGTACATCTATTTCTGGGATTTCTAGAATTCTAAGGCAAGCCCCCGAATAAGATAAAGGATTGAAAAAGGAGAATTTGTTTGATTATGGCAGGTTCTGAGCCTAACAGGTAAAAAAGTACACAGGCATCACAACAGAAACATTCATAATTGTGGAAGCCAGTTACTATGCAGTGACACTGATAGAATAATTTTTCTGAATGCAGCACACTGAACTACTACCACTTTAACTTGGCCCATCATGGCACCCTAAAACAGGGACCTAATTCTGTGTCTGCAGAGGCTGTACTATCCTCTAAGTGTGCAGCATGATGGCATATTTGCTTGAAATGTTACCTCCAACTGCAGGTTGGTACAACTTTTCATGCTCTAGAATATTCAGCTGATAGTCAGTGATAGAACAGTCTGGAAATATTTTCTGAAGGGCGAAGACTTTGTTTGAGACTACTTTCAGAGCAACGGGAATCAATTACCAGATTCTTGGAGATTAAAAAAAAAAAAAGTTATTTCAGCACCTACCTTTATCCACAGCCTTTTCAGGTGCACTGACTACCTGAGTACATTGCTCTGTCCTGTCTGCACTTTGCTGGACCACTTCCAGTTTCAGGATTAGAACATCCAGCTCTGTTGTTATGGCTATATGTCCGGCACAAAATGCAACTTCAGCAGGAATGAGGTTATCAATGTGCAAAATTAAGGAGCGTTCAAAATCTAACACAGTCAAATTCTGGTTTATGACCCGGTATTTCAAACAGAACATGACTAGTTTATTCTTGCAGCCCACAAGAAGATCTCCATTCACAGGACAACATGAAATGCACAGTGGAGGATCTGAAAGTGGCATTTCAACAACTGACATCTGTTCTTTTAAGGTTTCACTGTATGACTCTTCCATCTTGTGACCAACCATCCGAACACACACGCGAGAACTTCCTGCAGACATGCATCTCCAGTTCATATATGCTCTTAGGAAAGTTGCTTTGCTTTTTTCTTCAATTGTCACCAGATAGTCTCCTTAGAAGAAAGCAGTCATACCGATACATCATTAAAAAATAGATGACAGTTTCTGAGCTCTTTACCTGCTGTAGTACGCTACAGAGAACATCTTCAAGTCTCAACTCTTACAAAAAATTCCAAAAACAGTTTTTACCAATTTTTCCCTAATTGAATACAAAGGACAAGTTTCTTTGCTGGGTGGCACACACTTCACACATCACTAAGAGGACTTACAGATGTACGTCTAGAGTAACTCCTATGTGAATCCTCTCTATAAGTTGTGATTGCATACAAGGTTCACCCACCCTCTGCCTTCTCATACCCATTAATGAGGGAATGTTTTGTTCTCTAAAGACCATGGAAAGCAATAGGCCAATAGACTCATAAAGAGCTGTGGAATGGGCTGTAACGACCACACACTCCGTGCTCTAAAAACAAACAAAAAATCCCAAAAAACCCCCAAGCAAACCAAACCAAACCAAGCCAATTAAAAAAAAAAAAAAAAAAGGCACGGGCGGGAGCGCAGACCGCAACCGAGGCGGAGGCAGACGATGAAGGGAGATGCGGCTCCGACCCTCACTGCAAGCCCCAGCGCCCCGCCGCCCGGACTGCTGGCCAGCCCGCTCCAGCAGACCCCACCTCCGTCTCGTAGTAGCCTGACAAAGAGGCAAAGGGAGAGGCGGGTGGTACGGCCAGGCCCTCCCCCAGCGGCGGAACGCGAGCGGCTTTGTTGCCGCCCGCCTCCCGCAGCCCCCGGCCCGGCCGGCCCTCCATCCCCCCCCGGCGGAGCCCCCGGGTTGTTCCACGCACTCCAGCCCGACGCTCGTCCCGGCCTCCCCGGCCGAGCACTCACGGACCCAGCGATCGCCGGGACTGACCTGCCGAGCTGTACGCCATGCGCAGCACCGGACCCAGCGTGGCGAAGGAGCCCAGGGCCTCGCACCGGCCCTGTTCGCGCACGGCGAACACCTCCACCCTGCAGCTGGCCGCCGTGCTGGCCACGAACAGCACGTCTTGGCCGCAGCAGAAGTGCGCTGGTTCTTGCTTGCAGGGCACTACTCGCTGCGACCCGAACGGGTGCAGGTTGTAAAGCTGCACCATGGTCCCGAAGAGCTCCGCTACAGCAGCGGAGAGAGCACCCGCAGCCTCTCGGGGCGGCGCCCGGCACTTCCGCGGTGGGCAGAGCCGCCTCGGCACGGCGCCGTGCGGGGCGGGCTCGGCCGGCGGTGTGCGCCTGCCCCGGGACAGGTGCCCTCCTACGAGCTTCCGCGGGACCTTGGCCTGACTCCGTTGCTGGGTGAGCACCCTGGGAATCTTCCGTCATGGCAGAGCAGCACCGTGCACTGGTGGAGATCTCGAGTGGGAAGAGAAACTAGAAGTGATCCTTGAGGAGTGTGAGACGGCCTGGGAACGGTGGGTGGCTCGTGTGGGTGGCGGAGCAGCTTCCGCTTGGGCACGGCTTGGAGCTGCCACCGCCGGCAGGAGCATGCTTAACGCATTAGGCTACTGGAACCTGGGTTCTTCCGGTCTCCCAGCGTCAAAACCAGAGAGTTTTTTTATATTTAAATACAGCAATTCTTTCTTAATAACCACCAATAAAAAAAATCACACCCAAACCAACACCCGCCCCCCCCAAACAAAAGTCTAGTTATTTCACAGAATCTTCCCAGTTGGAAGGGACCCACAAAGATCACTTGAGTCCAACTTTTAGCTGAATGGCCTATATGGGGATTGAAACCACAACCTTGGTATTGTTAGCACCATGCTCTAACTAGCTGGGTCAGCACATTTTTATACAAGCCAAGTGTCCTATCATAGAGCTGCTTCTATGTGTCTCTAAATCTCTATTCATGTGACCATACTAGTAAAGGATATTAGATTTTTTTTTTACTATGCTAACGTAGGAAGGTAGAAATTGTGATGCACTTTTAAAGCACGTAACAGATCCGCTACCAAAACCTGCAATCTCAATTTGTTCTTCCTTCATGAATACACACACTAATAGTGAAGAAAAAAAAAAGCAGCAGTATAATATTTGGAACTTTATTTGGAAGCACATTTGAAAACAAACAGGGTTCTGCAATTTTTTTTTTGGTAAATAGATTTTTCCAGGCTTTAGTTTTCTCAGTATTCATCTCCTTCTTCAGCCTCTGCTTCTACTGAGTCTAGGCCAACTTCTTCATAATCTTTCTCAAGGGCAGCCAGGTCTTCCCGGGCTTCGGAAAATTCTCCTTCCTCCATTCCCTCCCCAACATACCAATGCACAAAGGCACGCTTAGTGTACATGAGATCAAATTTGTGGTCAAGCCGAGCCCATGCTTCTGCAATAGCAGTTGTGTTACTCAGCATACACACAGCCCGTTGCACCTTGGCAAGATCAGCACCTGGCACCACAGTTGGAGGCTGGTAATTAATGCCCACCTTCAAGAAAACAAATGAGAACTTTCCTTAGGAATGCTAAGTAAGGCTCAAAGACTCATTTCTGTTAGCAATCAAAAATCACCAGTATTACAAAGAAATAAAATAGCTTAGAGTTATTTTGCCCTTTATCAAAATATTTGAAAGGGACATTACAACATGTCTGTCACCTCTGAAGACTACACAATTCCTAATCATTTAGATATTGAGCACCTAAAAAGCTACATACCTTGAATCCTGTTGGACACCAATCCACAAACTGAATGGTACGTTTAGTCTTGATAGTGGCAATGGCTGCGTTGACATCTTTGGGCACAACATCGCCTCTGTATAACATGCAGCAGGCCATGTACTTGCCATGGCGAGGGTCACATTTGACCATCTGGTTGGCTGGTTCAAAGCAAGCGTGGGTAATTTCAGCCACAGATAACTGCTCATGATACGCTTTTTCAGCAGAGATGATAGGGGCATATGTTACCAAGGGGAAATGGATTCGTGGGTATGGAACCAGGTTAGTTTGAAATTCTGTCAGATCTACATTGAGGGCTCCATCAAAACGCAGTGAAGCTGTGATGGATGAAACAATTTGCCCAATTAATCGGTTTAAATTGGTGTAAGTAGGACGGCCAATGTCCAGGTTACGACGACATATATCGTAAATGGCTTCATTATCTACCATAAAGGCACAGTCTGAATGTTCTAATGTTGTGTGGGTAGTTAGAATTGAGTTGTAGGGTTCCACTACAGCAGTGGAAACTTGTGGTGCTGGATAAATTGCAAACTCCAGTTTAGATTTCTTGCCATAATCAACAGACAGCCTTTCCATGAGCAGTGATGCAAACCCTGAACCAGTGCCTCCTCCAAAACTATGAAAGATGAGGAAGCCTTGCAGCCCTGTGCACAGATCAGCCTATAACAAGGTGGAAAAAAGGGAGAAAAAAAGTTACGGATGTTTTTTGAGAAATAAGTATTAAAATAATCACTCAAAAAGTCCTAAGTTTGCTGGTTTTACATTGTTATTATTAAAAAAAACAGTGTTCTTGAAAGGTCCTGGTCTAAATGATTGAATTTTTATTTAAAGGGGGGATGGAGCAGGCCAAGAAATAAAAGATTTGTTTTGTTTTGAACAATTAACTATGCACAAAATTCTTAATGAAAAAATAGCAAACCATCAATTCAGCTAGCTATAGAGCGGTATCAATTATTTTGCATACTAGCTTGCAGCAGGAATCCTTACCAGTTTGCGAATGCGGTCTAGCACTAGATCAACTATCTCTTTTCCAATGGTATAATGGCCTCTGGCATAATTATTGGCTGCATCTTCTTTCCCAGTAATGAGCTGCTCAGGATGGAATAACTGCCTATATGTGCCTGTACGTACTTCATCTACAAAAAAACCCCAAAATACCACATCATAAATTTGATCTGTTCAGTTCTGTGTGTGCTGCCTAGTGACTACACACAAAGCACACGTGTCAAAAGAGTGTAGATAGCATCTCTGACTACACGCAGCTTGTCTGACTAGTCTAAGAAGTTGGCACAACTTCTGGCCCTTTGTTTCAGGGTAAACGTCAGGCACACACAAAACAGTATTTGTACTCAAGGAACACAGAGATTGCTCAGAAAACTACATTACAGGTACAGACATGATACTGGACAGCACTCAAACAAAACTCTGTATGCAGTGCAGCAATCTGGAAAGATGATCCAGATCGTAAAAAAGTTCTCTTGTTTTCCAGAGATTGTTACCTGTAGTTCATTAATTTCTTTCAAATAACAATAACTGCAAATGTCAAAACAGCATCCGGATACACATTTTAAAACCTATAGTGTTCTAAATAAACGAAAAAAGACAGTAGGGAATCCATAAAGGATCCTCACTTTTTCACTTAAGACCTATAATGTTGGGTACATACCAACTACCGTTGGCTCTAGGTCTACAAACACTGCTCTCGGAACATGTTTACCAGCTCCCGTCTCACTGAAGAAAGTGTTAAATGAATCATCTCCACGTCCCATAGTATTATCACTAGGCACTTGACCATCAGGCTGGATCCCGTGTTCAAGACAATACAATTCCCAACATGCATTGCCAATCTGAACACCAGCCTGGCCAACGTGGATGGATATGCATTCACGCTGCAAAGTAAAAAGAGAATGATAATGAGACATGGAGCTATCTACCCGTGGGTTTTACTTTCCATGATCTTCCTCTGCTGCAATATTCCCTGGCTGCTCTTAAGTGACAATTTAAGAGAACAAGTTGTCTGCTGCTGGCAAGACACTACTCAGCTTTGATGACCTGCACTGACTTTGTGAATATTGGAAGATCCTAAAGACAACATAGTCTCTATGAACACATGGGTGAGTACAAATTCATTATCCCTTACAATGCAGCATATATTCCATCTTTAATATTCAGCCTAGTCTCTTTTTCACCTTCTTTTAGTTTTTGGAAGACGTCTTTATATAATATCCCCCCAATTTCCTTGACTTGTTACCAGACCATGTACTGCGTAACTGTTGCAAGAATCTTTCCTGCACAGGACCATTCAGCATATTTTCCTTTATAATAAGCATACCAGTATTTAGGCCCTAGCAATTAGTACATTTTTTTTCATACACATTCCTATCATATAACATTACATTACATTATATACATATTACATTTCCATACATATTCCTGTGTGAAATTGTCTTAGAGTCCCAATCAAATGTAATCTGCCCCCTTTAAGCTAGATCCTTCGATTCTGAGCAACTGTGCCATGTATATTTAGTCTCCCAATACCTCAAATGCCTTACACCTGAGATGGAAATGAGCTGTTTTTCTATTTTACTGTTAGAGCGTTTCTAGGAAAAAAGAAGAGGTGGAAAAGAAAAAGTAAGGTGTCTGGGCTGCTCTTTCCCCTTTCCTTGGCAGCCTCATCAAATTCCGCAGCCTCCACTCCACCCCCGCAGATCCGCCGCGAGTCTCGCGCCGCCGCTGGCCACACCCCCTCCTCTGGTTGGCTACTCCCGCGAGCGGCCCACGGCACGCGCCGCCCGCCCTGCCCCTCACCGCCGCTGGCCGCATCCCCTCTTCTGATTGGGAGCGGCTTCAGGCGCGCGCCGCCCGCCCCGTCCCTCGAGCACGCGCTGCGCCCTCTACAGCTTCGCGCGCCAAGGCGGCCCAAACCCGGCATATAGGTCCGGGCACCACGCTCTGTCCCACCATCTCCCCGCTGCCTGGACAGAGGTTTCAGTTAGTCCCTCGCCTCTTCGCGCGGGAGGTGCCTGCTCCGAACAGACTTCCCTTGCACATATCTCGTCTTGCTAACTATCGGCCTCTTTCTATGCCTCGCCTCCCCTAAAGTTAATAAGCTTTCACACCAATTTCCCTCCTTCTCCCCAACCCTTCTGCCTTAGAGCTGCCGCCGAGACTTCAAGCAGAGACTGCCTGCCAGTCCTGCCGCAGGACGTGCAGTCATGAACCTCCCCTGAAGTGCCATAACAGAAGCGGTCCCAAACGCCCTTTCTCTCCCCGCAGCCACAGGGATCCCGTCTCCCAAACGCCCTTTCTCCCCCCGCAGCCGCAAGGATCCCGTCTCCCACCATGGTGCCTCGCTAAGGTGACGAACTCCGACTGCGTTATAATATGACCGCCGCCGCGACCGACCAGCACCAACTGCCAACCGTTAACCGTCTCTAAACCCTCGCCCCAGGTGCTGCCTCCCCATTGGCCATTACCCGCGCGGACCGGGCGCGAGGGAAGGCCTCTGATTGGCCGAGGGCGCTCTTCTCCTGGCGAGGGGGGAAACTGCCACACGGCAGGGGCGTGTCCGAGGGCGGGGCTTGAGCAGCCCGGGGCGGGGCGCGGCGCGGCGGCGCGTGCGCGTGCTGTTCGCTCGAAGCGGGAAGCGGCTCTGGGCTGGTGAGGGCTCGCTGAGGAGGCCTCGCTGAGGAGGCCTCGCTGAGGAGGCCTCGCTGAGGAGGCCTGCGGTACAAGTGCGGTGGTACCACAGTGCTGTCTTCATGTGTCAGCGTGATCTACACTGCGTATGTTAATACAGAACTACTACTTCCAGTAGTCTCTGATAGTAAAGGGATACAGATCTGCTTTTCCGAGGGAGATGTATTTGATGGAAATACAGAACTGGAGTGGTATTACAGTTACAGTGCCACTCTATGAGTAGTGAGCACTCCTTCCATGCCCTGCTTTTGACTGGGCAGATTCACTTTGGCACTTCTGGAAATTGTATGATTAACTCTTCAGCTGAGGAAGGGGGAGGAGACAGGTGCCTTTTTGCTTACATGCTCAGAATGAAATATTACTGAGAATGTCAAATAGAGTGCCAAATAAAGAAACTTACTGCTCTTGAAATATAAGAATACTAGGTTATTCCAAGGAAATAGGTCAAAATATAACATTCTCACCCCTTTGAACATTAGTGTTATTTGCAGTTTTTGTAGGACAGCAAGGTCAATACCCTTGCTGATTTTTCAGGATACTGGAAGACCAATGAGATCTAGTCAGAACTTTTTTTAGAAGGTTGTTGTTTATTTTCCTGAAAAATACAGGACGGAAAAATTATTTGAAAATTGTTCAGTAACTATTTAGAGCTTAATTATTAAATAAGTATGGCTTGAATTTCTTTACTTGAAATATAAAGCAATCTTAACTATAAATAGTGTCACTTCCATAGTATTGTTGCTACTTGAACAGCTGCCACATGAAAATTGCTTATTCCCATTAGGCATTGGGTTACGTGTTCACTAATCGCTGAGCATACAGTTGAGGTAATTTAAATTCTAATTACCATTTTTCCAAGTAGGATTACTCTTAATATATTTTGAAATGGTAGGCCAGAATTCTCTGTAGTATGGGGCAGCTTGTGTTTTTATGTACTGTAGGCTATATCCTCATTGTGTATCAAGTGTTCTGATTGTATTTTGATCAATGGAACTTTTTTGAATCATGAGAGATCAGAATGTTTCCTTTATGGAAATCTCTGGGTTTAAGTATGTTTCTATATTTGCAAATGATAAAACTCCTGAAGAATTGCATGAGACATTACTGAGTAAAATTAAGTTGGTTCTGAGCTCTGGTTAAGATGAGGAATGCACAGTTTGCTTGGAATCACTGACTCTTCCTGTCATAACATACTGTGCACATGTGTTTTGTAAAACATGTATTTTTGAAGTCCTCAGAAATGAACGGGTTGGTTGTTCTATGGTTAAAAGTAATTGTAATAGCTGTTCAAAAGCAATGAACTGCTATCACCAGAAGGCCATCTCGCTATTGTTCATTTAAATTGTGAAGAGTGTAAACCTAGTTATCATCTGGCTTGTAAAAACTTTTGGCCTGAAGTCAATCTATGGAGAGAGTAGCTGTCGAGCTGAACAGTGGTAAGGTCCATCAGTATTTTTAAAAGCGTGTTCTGTAGTTCTTACCTTACTTTTTCCCAGGGGTGAAAGTGTGCAGCATTGTATGCCTCCATATGGCTGGGTGCCCCTTCACTGCTTGTATGTGATGCACATATATATTATTGTGCTTACAAGAGACCAAAGCTGTGTATTGGAAGTTGAATTAAAATCATGTCTACCCTCCTTTTACCAAGCTGATAAACTTTGACAGTGAAATAAACAGCTGTCTTGCTAAAGGGCCATCTTTATGTCCCTTCTCTGTGCTCTATCCAGAAAAAGCTTGTAGATGAGTATACTTGGGTTGTTCTTTTGAAAACCATAGTATTTATTTTTCTTGTGTGCTTCTAAGATATTCTTTTCTTTTTTGTTTACCCTTTTCTTTCTAGGGCAATATAATGGCACGGTATTCTCACCATCTGTATCCAGTGCTGCTGCACTTACTCTTGGGAGTTGTTCTGTCTCCCTCTCAGCCAGAATAGAGCTGCAAATGTTAGCGCAAACCTGGGTGGAACAAGTTAGCACAATGTTAGCACAAACATTGTGCTAATGTTTGCTTATCAGGAGCTGCAAATGTTAGCACAAACCTTATCAGGAACAATCGTGGACAGGTAAGTCCCTGCTTGTGCAGTCAGTCAACCTAAGAAGACAGAGGTGGGAAGTGTGGTCTGTCTTGCTTCTGGACTGACATTGTTCATTTGCCAGATACACAGAATTCTGATGCAGCTATCCCATTCTATAGAGTATCTGAGAAATTTGAGGGAAACTAGTAAAGGAAAGAGAACTTGCAGAAGCCTTTTTCCAGTGCAGAGGTTCTTAATGTGTCCGTAGCAGTCAGTGCCCCTACTGAAACTTCTGATTCTTTTAACATGCAGAGAAATAAACTGCATTGCTTTCGTAGAGGTGGGTGTGGATTCTGCTCTTTTGAACTGTCATAAATTTCTAAAACAGTGAGTGAATAAGCTTTCTTACCTTCAAAATGATTCCTGATTTCAGTCAATTGCCAAGGAAGTTTTTGCAGCTTTTAGCGAAAACTGTGACATGCATCTAAATCCCAAAGTTGGGGAATTCATTGTTTCCACGTTATAGGTATTTGTACTAGTAGTGCATCTGAGCTTGGTAGGTTCTGTGCCTGAATGGTTACAATGCAATTCTGTCATAGTAAATAACATGGGAAAGTACTTTGGGTATCACCTTGAAAACAAAGGACACCAACAAACTGCATACCCTTTCCCCAAAGCAGCTTGGCTTCAAGCAGGATTCTTCCAGGCAAGGTAATGGGTTCCATTATTAATACAAATGACAGTATTAAATCAGTGAGAAAGGAGATGTGAAGCGGCAAACACAAAACTGCTGAGTGAAAAGTTTGGTCTGTCATGGTATTACAAACTTGGAAATAGTTTTATCTTTCTAATGTTAACCCAAAAGCATTTACCGAAATTGGAAAAACTTCTTGGTAGTTAACAGCTTGAGAGTTAATACTACCTTCATTTCAGTCTTCTGTTGAGACTTAATTTAGAGCTGTGCAAGTAAGTAAAGATCCTATGCAGAAGCCACAATAAAGCTTTAAGATCTCTATAGTTATCTAATGTCTTTGTGTATCAACTGCATTCTTATAAAAGCTTACGAGATATGCATTCAAACAGTTTTTCTTCTAGCTGTTCATTTTCTTTTGGTTTTTCGTCATTTTCATATGCTTTTGCCATAAGTCTTCAGTATCTGTGTTGGCAATATTCAGCTGACTTTTGTGTTTTGTTTATAATTACAGTACTGAAGTGGAGAAGGGATGCAGAAAGATGTGGGCTTTTTATTAAAAAAAAAAAAGAAAAAAAAAAAAAAAGAAGTCTTTATGAGCACTGTTAGGAGGGTTTTTTTTCCCAAAAAACTTTTTTCAGATTTAATAAAATTCATTTATTTTTTCTTGTCAGTGGAGGATTTTTGGTTTGCTGCCAAATCAGGAATGGCTCATCCATCCACTATTTTTGAAAACTGTTATTTCCAAATTGTTTGTGTTAAAGAGCCTATCTATTGAAAGGGTTTCTTTATTGCTGCAATAACTTAATGTATCAGACTATGATACATTAAGTATCTGCCAGTCTCTTGAATTGGCTAGAGATTCATTCCGGATTAGCAGTCCCCAGTATTCATGTGCTTTGTGAGGTCTGCTTTGTAGCCTCTCTAAAGATGCCTTGGTTCTGTGGCCAGATTTCTATATAAACAGAGTTAGCCAGTTTTAAAGGGTTGCTCCATTAGGCAGGAGTTTTTCACGTCTGTCATTTTTGATTCACAAAGTTGTCCATTTGTACAGTGCACACAGTCTATTATTAAATTTTCTGAGTAGTCCTATGAAAGTGCTCTTGTATAAATTCTGCTTTATCTAGACTGTACTTCAGAGAAAAAAGGTTTTGGTGTTAAATTATGTCTCATTTCATGTGTCTGTTGGGTAAAAAAAGAAGATACCCTGTGTTTGGTCCTGACAAAGCATATTTCATCAGACCGCTATTATTTTTGTGCAGGCTTTGAAGAAAAAGGGTAAGAGGTCGTTCTTTTGTTTATAACTAAGAAAGATATTGTCTTTGAAACATGGTTTATTTTTCTCATATTTTAAATAATCTTACTCTCGTAGCTCAAATATATCCTTGCTTTAAAAACCTTGAGCTACTTATTTCAATATAAATATGCTCAGAAAGAAGACCACTTTACTTTTAAGGGAGGCTGAGTATTTATAAAATGTGCAATGTTTATGTTCTTGCGTATTAATGTTCTTGCAAATAAAATATTTTGACTGTCACTGTCGCATTTGTCAGAAATGACAAAGTGCGTTACAAGAATGAATCCTTGAGGATTTTTTAACAGGAACATCAATATAATAAATGCATAAAAGGTGCTTTGTAAAGGTGGTATTTAGCATTCACTATAAATAACTAGATTTAATAGGTTTCTTTTAATGTTGTTTGGGCTTTTGCACAGCCAAATGCCCTCTATAGGAATGAGCTTCAAGTAGACAACTTGGTGGAATGGTCCCCTAGAAGAGGAAATAGACTCCCGTAATGGAAAGAAGCCTGATCAGGAGTGGATATCTAGCTCAAAGGTGCATTCTATTGTGTATTTTTTAGCTTTCATTATGGTTTTGTACAGCATACTTCATAATTATGTAAATATACATATAGATAACATACTTCAAGTTATTATTTAAAATCTGTCCAGCATGTCTAGCCAGCACAGAAGAAAATGTATACTAAAGTCATACCACAAACAAATTTCGCAGCAGGGAAACAAGACAAAAGGAACACCAGTTGTAATTTGATGCTGGTCATTGTTTGGTATATAGATGTGTGTTAATTGAATAAAACTTCTGGCAAAGAGCTTTGCCTTTTGTTTCAGTTTCTTAAGACAGAGTTTTATAACTACTGAAACTTATTCAAATCTTAATTTACTTTCGGAAACAAAATCTAAATAAATCCTTCTTTCTTAAATCTTACTTAAGCAATATGTATTCTGCTCTAGAGGGGAAAACTAAATGGGCATATGTTCCATGCAACACTTGTCAGAAAAAACGTTGCAATGTTGTTATTTTACTTTGTAGACTTGTTTCTCAAGGTCTACCACGTCATTTTTCTTTGCCTCACTGTCATTTGCTGCCAGAATTTGTATCTTCCTGCTCATACTTTAACCTTTTCATTTTGAGATTGCTTTTCTGAAACATTAAGTTTTTAACTTTTAATGAAGAAATTGTTCTTTCAAATGCTGGTTACAAATGTATTCCCTAAAAATCTTTTTGTGGAGACGTAAGAACTAATTTCAGACATTATGCTCTAGAATAAATCAAGATTTTTATTCTTTTTTTTAGCTGGTGCAGTTACTTTCATTCTCTAGTTAGTGGTTCTTTACGTCATCATAGCTAAACCTTACTGAGAAAACTAGTAGTGTTCTTCTGCCTCAAATCCAATTCCTTGTTCCTTTTGTTCTCATGTTGGTTCCAAGAGAGCTTCTGGTGCCTCCTTATCCCGTGTTATACCTAGCCAAGGGTCTTGCATACCTTATTTGCCTCAGTATTTCTGGGGCAAGCTTTTCTCACCGCTTGAGTCTTGCTATGGTAGATCACTTGCCTTGGGGCTGTCTGTTGCTTAAGCCTTATTCTCTGAAGTTCCACTACTTCGTTCCTATTTTCCATATACCCTGGAGATAGGGGACTTGCAGGCTTTTGACAATGTGAAGTATGTCTGAAAAATGGGTTGTGAATCCTCCTTCCCAAAGCACTCTCAATCACCCTGTAGTTTGTGGCTATTAAAAATGCTGAACCCTTAGTTTCCTATGGAAATTAGAAGAAAGCCTCCTCACAGAATTCAAGATTAGTTAATTTAAAAGGTATTACTGAACAGTGATTTCTCTCAATTGATGTGAACTTTATCAAAGCCATCTGTAGGGATGGAATCTAGCCAAGTCAGAATAAGTTCCTTTCATTTCAGATAAATACTTTATTTGATTTGAGATAAACACTCTTATGCATGCTTTAGAACTA
>VYZR01094343.1:0-20174 GCA_013400675.1 Oxylabes madagascariensis
GCTTGAAAGAGATCAGGCAGTCCCTGTGCTTGGAGAAGTTGATTTTTGTTTTCTTAAATCCTGGGTTTAAGTCATGGCCACTGTGGCCATCTTGACACCACTGCTAGGCTGTTGTGAGGTGGGTGCAAAGCCCCTTGAGTTTAAAAATGTGAATTTGCAACCCTAGGTACAGAAAACACAACCAGCCTTTGTACTCTGGGCTGATTGTTGGCTTTTCAGCTATGTTTTTCCACTGTGGCTGGAGATTTTCTTTACTCAGGTTAATTTTGAGATCTGGTTTACTCTGGCAAAAGGAGGAATACTTTCTCCTCCTTTCTCGCTGATGGCTGGTTTTATGCTTCTGACTCCTTCCATTAAGAGTAAAACTGGGTTGATAGCGAGCTTTTAGTTACTCTTGACACAAAATTATGTTTAATTCTCTCTGAGCCCACTAAAAATGCATTTAAAGTTTTGCAGATTTTGAGTAGGCGATGACAATTTCCTGAAATGACAAGAATTATGAGTTCACAATCAACTTGGTATTCAGAGGAGCAGCCATGAGCTGCGCTTGCTCTTGTGAAACGTAAGCCACGGCACTACAAGGATTCCCTTCAAATATCAGTTCTCCTGGTGGCACTTGAGCATCCTGAAGCATTTAGCTGCTGACTCCCAGCAGTAGCTGCTCTTTTCTTACACACTGCAAGGGGTGTGTAACAAGTGACTGCGAGAGAGAAGTGAGAAATAACCGGAGAATCCGTGAGTAAGGGGATCCAGAAATACCGCCCAGAAATGTCAGCAGGACAGCAGGGAGGATACGCTCTAGGTCCAGCATACTCCTTCCTCACTGGCACAGCTCATAATTGAACAGAGCCAGGCAGCTTCCCGGAGAGAAATCTCAGCAGATGCAGCAGCTCTTGCTCACCTCCCAACAAATCCATGGGCAAGGCTTGTTTCCCCCACAACTCTGCTGTCTAACTCTGCTCATGGAGAGCTCTGCTACATTTACAAGATGTATAAATTCCCTTTTCTCCACGCAACTGTATTCCAGGCCCCACCTCAAGTGCCATCCCAGGGATGTGAAATGTTGTTTCCTGATTACTTGCTCACAGCCAGCATGTACACGTCCTGCAGTACAAATGATTTGCGGGAATTTTTTTGAGAATGTCGTACACACATAAATCTTGGGATGATTCCTCGTCATGCTGGTTTGTGGGTCTTGTCTTAGTGAATTTATGGTTTACAGGAAACCAAATATGCACCCTACTAGAAATTACTGGAAGAAAACGCTAGTCTTATTTAACTGGAATAGGGAAGGCAGTTTTTCTAGCACTTGTGCAGATACTCCTAAAAAAGCTGTTGGAAAATTATTGGTACCGCATTTCTCTCTTCTTCCCTCTGCATGTGGAGCACACAGCCTGCAGCCTCTGGAAGTTTGTGATTTCTGACTTCTCTTGTAAGAAATGCTGGTCATCTCCAGCTTGAGTATCTTTCTGTGGGTTTGCATTTTAGGGGCTCCAGTCTTCTACACTGGGGAATTCAGGTACCCTCCACTGCCCAGGGGTAGGAACTGACAGGAAATCCCATACCTGTGGATGTTCCTGTCACTTCTTTGAGTCCCTTTGCCAAAAACACAGTGGCTGGAGGCTGTGGAGGCTGCTGCCTCCTCAGGGAGGGCTGTTCCCTGGTCGGTGCCCCCTGTGTCCACAAACACCTCCACCTTCAGACAGTGTCCCTTAAGCTCAAGCTGTGCTTTAAGCTGCAGTGTGGAAACAAGGGGAGGGATCTGCTGGACTCCTCCACTTAAGAGGAATATTAGGGATGTGCTAATCCAAGCTTTCTCCTCAGACACCTTTTTGGCTGTGCTCCATATTGGGCTTAGCTGAGCTCGACTGAGTTGTGGTGATAGCTCTGTAGTGCCCTCCTTCCTTTTATCCTTTTAGCATGAGGGCCAAAGGTAGCTCTCTTTCTCATGTCAGGGAGAAACAGGCTAAGATTGTTTAAGGTTAAGGTTGGGTTAGGGTTCCTTTGGTAAAATGAGGCTAAGGGGGTCACTTGGTAAAGTGCTTCAGACCCTTCAATTCTGGAAACAGGTAATAGTTCAAGAAAAGGTTCAAGTGAGAGCTGAGGGTACTGTGTGGAGGGGAGAAGGTCAGACAAGCTCACAGACATTGTCACCCTCTATTATTTTTTGCCCATGGTTATATTCAGATCACAAACCCTCAAGTAACTGCATCTTTCCTTTAAATGAATGTTCTTTCACTCCAAAAAATGCATACCGTTTCACAGTTGAAATATTTGCTTGAAGAATACTTGCTATTTCTACAGCACTTATGTTTCAGCACCCCAATAGTCTTTAGGATGTTGTTGCCACTGTTCTGGGTGGGTCTGAGGGGTTTGGTGATAATCACAGATCTGTGCCTGGCCTTCCTCCCTCATTCGTAGAGCGGACATAAAGCAGATCTTAAGCTCTTGTTTTCTCTGGTATTTCAGAACAGCTTTATTCTTTATTAGCCAGTAGAATTTGCAAATAAGGAAGCCTTACTCAGCTTTAAAATCTAAACCTTTTGTATTTTCCAATATTAAGTGGAAGGCTTTGTTTTGTTTTGCTGTTTAAAGAAGAAATGAGGTCTGGCATTCCATTTAGTGACAAAGGAATTCATCCCAAACACATTACCTCGTGTTTCAGGATGGAAACCAAACAGCATGAATTAAACTCTGTTCACACCTCTCGCTTTTGTGCACACATGCTGGAATGTGTGTGGTGCCAGTGTGGTCTCCTGCTGCTCAGCAGTATGGTTGTGGCTACTGCAGGGTCTGGAAAGAGTCTAGACCTTTGTCACTGTGGAAAAGCAGATCCTGGTATTCTGGAAACCCTGGTAAAAACTGACATAAGGGGAGAAACAATTGCGTCATGGCAACTTCCTTGTACAATAATTAGTAGTGGGAGTTCACGCTCCTCAGCTTGTCCCTGTCTCCTGGCAGGGACAGGAGATGACAGCTGGTCATATTCTGAAGTTCAAGATGGAATATATTAGAGACCACTGTTATTAGCTCTGGTATTTCTGTTGACAAACAGGTATGGGAGTCTCTCTTGCCGCCTCACTCCATCACAGGAGAGCAGCACTAAGTGTAATTAAGTCTTGAAGATAACCGTTAATTACAGTTGCACTGTGTCTCAGGCAGTGCTGGTTACGCACTGGAGCTGGTCTGTGCTCTGAGCACTCAGCCCTGGTGCCTGGGATGGGTCAGGCTGTGTTTCCAGCTGCTGTGGCTGCCTCAGCTCCACCAAAGCGAGCGGGACAAGGTGGTGCACGTCCACCAGCGTTCTGATGTTCACACAGGTCAGAGTCCGCTTCCCAACATGCCAGCTTCTGTGTGCTCTGGCTTAGACCATATACCTACAAGAACATAGTTCTGTGACACACAGCCATTTCCATGATGGTAAACTCCTGGGAAAGAAACAGGCTTAGTTTTCATGGCATTCACAGTTGTCTTCCAGTCCTAACAGCAAAGTAGAAAGGTCTCAGAAATATTCCAGTCAATCTCATGACATCTTAAAATATCTCTCCCTAATTAAACAATATCCAATTCCTTGTGTGGAAACAGAATGAAGCAATTCATCTGTGTCATGGTTTTGAGGCCACAATGGACAGGTTTTTTACTGTGTGGATTGAATAAAGACCTATGAAATAAATTATTTCAATTCTTCAAGCTTAATCCTTGCCAGCCAAAATTGAATAGAGTATTAAATATTGAACCCTTGTTTAAATTGCTGTGTTTGCTATCATGCTGCTTTATTTTGATGGTTTTTGCTGCAATCTTGTGCAACTCTGTCAGAAATTTTTAGTAATGTCTGATATGTGATCTAACTTGACTAAGCAGATGCAAATTCAACAATGTTAAGTTCCACCAGGACAATCAGTATATTGGCATCAAGTAAGGTTTGATCATTGTTTTGCTATTGAATCTAAAGATAAAGCTGGTTACATGGAGTAGTTTTCTGAAGTTACATGCAACTCCACCATAATACATTCGTTGTTGTAAGAGTCTGTGTTGTAATATTATTTATCTTATTTTACAATTGCTGGAAAGGATCATAAATCAGAAAACTGTGAGGAAAAGTAGTGGAATTCCACATATCTCCCCTTTCCTAACTTTTCTTCAAGATCTCTCCATCCTCCTTGTTTCTGCAAGCAGTGCCTTAAAGTGAGCTTAGATTGCTGCTAAACCCTCAGTGCTCCCCAAGCTTATTGAAGCCAAATTTAACGTAGTTTTTAAAATGTGTTCCACAGAGTGCACTTACATCAGGACAATGGTGTTAAATTAAGCAAGACATAATATTTGAAAAGGTTTATTAGGTATGTACGACTGCTCCAGGAAATGACAGGTGCAAAGATGCCGTCTGGGGAAGTTCCTACCTACATTTGAATGGGATGTGAGCAGTGAAGGTCATAACAGAGGGGGGCAGAAGCACTAAACCTAAAGTTACTCCCTAATTCCGTGATCCTTCAAAACTTGAGCTCTCTAGCAGCATTCAATTGAGCAGTTCTGTTAAATATAGTGTTCAGCTTCGCATTTTGGCTGTGACTTTGAATTCTCATCCAGCCTCCTCCACTCTATCTGTCTTGGTAGTTTTCCTGCTTCTTTTTCCCTGCTCTTGGCTCTCTGTTCCCTGGCTCCCTTGCCAGCCTTCCCCCCTGCCCACCCTGCCAGGGAGCCTGAGAAGGAGCTTGCTTCCCACCGTGGCCCCGTGAAATGGGCAGCAGGACCCTTCTCCCCGTGAGGTGCCAGACACGGCACAGGCTGCATCAGGAGCTTTCCCTTTGGGTGGATGAAGAGCAGCTCCTTCACAGCCTGGTTCATGGATTTCGGAAACAGAGCAGAGAATGATAAGGGCTGATGCTTTTTTCCTTTTTTTTTTTTTTCAGTCCTTCAACTCACAATGCACCTGCCTCCTATTTCTTTAAATCTGCAGCTAAAAGATAGGCAGGAGGCTGGAGGGAAAAAAAAAAAAAAAAAGGGAAAGTTTTAAAACCATAACAACAGGTCTCCAAGAAAAAGGCAAGTTTTATCTGCTTCAGCTGAGGCAGTGTGTGAGTTGAATTCTGCCAAATTCTTTGTCCAATCTCCCTTTCCAGCAATGCCCTTGTCTGCCTTGAGCAGAGTCCTCACCTTCTCTTTTCTTTGACTATCCCCACATGTCAGAGAAATTCATGTTCTCATTTAAAATGCTAGTGTTGCTGGCTCTGACTTCTCATATTTTCTTTTCTTCAGACTCCTGTGGTACTTGGATGTGTTTTTCTAGACAGAGCTCAAGAATCTAAGGGTTATGTGAAAAGCTGTTTTTGTTTAAAGGAAGTATTTCTCTGGACTTTTGTTTGAGAATGAAGAAAGGTTTGCAAAACAGCTTAAATGTTCTCTAGAGGCTCAAAAGGCAGCAAGAGTGCAATTCTCTGCTTATTGATATCTTGGGGTTTGGTCAGCCTCGTGGTTTTAGGCAATGTGACACATGCTGGCTTAGACCTGGAGGTCAGTAGAGTTGGGTGAAGGGGCTGTTTTCTGCATCTACAAAGCAAAATCAAGATCTCAGACCCAAACACGCTGGAGTTAGGTGTGGATTCACTTTCCTGTGCAGAGTCACCTTTCACCTCAATATCTGTGTGATCTAAAGTAGATGTCCCTTGAAAATATGCCTCTGGTAAAGGCCTCGTGTTTACTTTTGCGTGTCAAAGCCCAGAAGAGGCCAAAAAAATAATACTCAGTAGCAATACTCTCAATAATACTCCCAGTAGCAATATTCCCTTCCCATGGCAGTGCCTTGACTCTGTTGTAACAGAAACAACGACTGAAAGGAACCACCCCAATACAATAATTCTCTTTCTCTGGTAAGAAACAAAAGCTCTGACACAGAGAACAGCTTTGCTGCTATTTAAGAGAGAAGGAGGAATATGGTGTTATGACACTTGTGCTGAGGAAACCAAAAAGAATGAAGAGAGTGTTCTTATTTTTATTGTCCTGGCAGCTCTACGTCAGTGGACTATATGAGTACATATTAAGCAGTGCTGTCAAAAACTCAAGCAGTTTCTCTCCAAAGAGTGCTCACTGCTAGTGCTGTTGATAGATTTTAACATGGCCTCAGAGGTAACAGAACATCAGCCTGAAGATTTTCATGCCTCTGCCCTCTTTGTGATAGGTAGGAAATGGAAATCTCTAGGCAAAGTGTATTCTGTGCACCTGAACTCAGGAAAAAAACCCAGAAAGATCAGCTTTGCTATCCCACCACAGAACAGAGGGACCAGAGTCAGCACTGCTCTTCTGAGCAGTACCGCTAATCCATAGACTCAGTCCACTGGCAGCTAAAGAGCAGCATGATCCCACGTCATTGAGGTGGAGAGGGGACACAGAGTGCTTTACCTTTCTGTCCTCCAGCAGTTTTCTGCAAGATGGTAAAAGCACATTGCTCTAGACCTGCCCAGGACCCTCCTCACCACCCAGATCTTCACCCTAGCAGCGAAGGTCCGTGGCAGTTCAGTCAGTACTGTGGAAGGGTTGAAGGGGGGAAGTGTGTTTTATTCTGTATTAGAGGGTTCATGATGATCTTGGACCTGAAATTTTGAACTTTCCGCCAATATATCAGGCAATCTATTTAGTGATTGATATTGAAAGAGTTACCCAATATTTTTGCCTCGAAACAGAGGCTGTCTATTTCTTTTTTGTAACAGATTTGTGTAGACCCTAGAAAATAGAGCCCAGATCTTTGGTTGCATTAATTCAGTGACTGACGTGATTATTTTTTTAAAATTATGAGTACTCATGTGGTGATTTGATGTACAAAGTCAGTCCAATGTTTATTAATATCTTTCATTTCATATTTGCTTCCTTATCTTTTTAATAAAATGAGCATATTATGAACAAATGAGGTACACTTTCACTGATATCAGCAAAAATGGATGCGATGACTGAATCATGGCCACAATTAAAAGAGAACAGATAAATCTGGAGACTCAACTGAGCAAATCACCAGATTAATATGGCAGATAACTTGTCAAGGGTTATGCAAAATGTATTGGCTTTGTGGTGCTTTGGCATGAAGGGAAGTTTTCTTTCAATTCATGGCTCGAGTCTGTCCTAGGCAGCATGGTGTGGTGACCTAGACAGCAAAGATAACACCAGTCCCTTCTGGCCTTAGGCCCTTGCCAAGTGACACTGCTCAAAACAGATGGCAATCCATCCTGGTTCGTTTAATTTGCCCTCGGCAGCTCTCTGTGAATGCGCTCTCGTTAAATCTCACTGTTGTTGCAAGTTTCTAATTTATTGTTGGTTTTTGTTACTTATCCCTTCTGCACAGTAAGATAGAATCTGTTAGCCACATAAATGCTGTTTAAATCCTACACATTAACAGTTTTTAAATTACATTCCTTGCTGATTGTGGACTGTACAGAAATGATGATGGCAGACCCAGAAAGGGGCGCTTTTGGGAAATGAGAATAGCTAAGGAGTAAATATAATTAAAAGTTCCCTAAAATATGAGTGTTCACATTCATTACTGGAACATGAAGACACTTTTACATCATGATAAAAATAAACTGCCTTTGAATTTTCTCTGCTTCTTCTTTTTTTTTTTTTTTTTTTTCTTCAGTGTATTAATGTCCTGCGGTTGCCAGTGGCACCACAGCCAGTCTCTGCTGGAAGCTGTCTGTCAGGTTTTTGGGTGACTTGACTAGGCAGGAGAGAAGAGGCAGGTGACATTGATGCTGGCCAGAAAACTAGTGCTTTTCCTTCCTTCTGCCCTGCAGTGTTCCACAGTCATTTCCCAATAAAGTGGCTTTGGGATCCGTAGTGTCCTGAGCAGTCTGGCGGGAAGGAGGGGACACACTCCCCTCGCACCCATCACTGGTGGACTCCGTATCACAGTGGAAAATCTCACAGTCAAATAAGCATGGATGCTGCCTTTCTGCTTAGTTTGTTTGGGGTTTTTTCCCTGGAATGCCTCACTCTGTTGTAGCCAGGTGTTCTTCCAGAAAAGCAGATTAGGGGAAGGCAGTGGGTCCGTGCCAGGAAGAAGGGTGTTAATGCTGCCGCTTAGGTTAATGGACATTAGTTCTGCTGACTGTGGGTCTAATGATCTAATCTGCACAGTCGCTGCCTTTGCCTTGCAGTTGCTATTCCTTGATCTAAATTAGGAAATTAATAGTTGTAAGATCATAAATCGCTCTGATGACTTTTAACCTAGAATCAGAAGTTGCTTTCGCACATCTCCAAATAGATTGCTTTTCTAACTAAACAATTAAAAATTTCCTAGCTCAGCTGGAAGCTGAGCCTGTGTCCCTCATGTGTAGTCTAAATTGTATGTAATTAGCTCTTTAATGTCTATTAAAATATGAAACAGCAGCAGAAGGTTCAACAAAGACAAGACAAATCCTGTAACCTTTACAGGAGCAGCGTTAGTTTCATATTTGTTGGTATCAGAGCGTGGTCACAGTGGCAAATTATTCAGAAGTAGCTTTGGTGCTCTTTGCAAGGACTCCAACTTCGGCTTTTTCTCCAAAATAACTCCCTGTTACAGAGAGTCAATCCTTGCTGATGATGTAGAGAAAAAAAAGCAACAGTAGGTGTCGGAGAGCAGAAACCATTCTGAAAGCAGGCAGGAGCTGAGCATGTACCCATCTGTAACATGTGGGTTTCTGTCACTGGAAGAATCTTTTTCCCTTAAGAACAAACTGTCCCTTCCACTCCCACCTCCTTTGCCTCATCTCCTTTCCAGGAGCAGTGCTTTAAAGTGCCACACCAGGGAGGGTGGATGTGCAGGGACTGCAGATCACCAGCCCATTTCTCAGTTGTGGAGGCTGAGCCCAGGGAAGGGGCAGACCTGTCCACGAGGCCGTGTAAACCTTCTTCGAAATATTTTCCTTTTTAACATCTTTCATCAGGAATTTCTGACTGGCAGTGCCCTGGGAGAAGGAAGGGTCGATCCAGCTTTTGTAGGTGTTGTGCTTGCCTTGTGTTATATTAATATTTGTCCCTCTCCCTAACCGAGGGGGATTGAGGAATGGTACCTGTGCTGGCTCCTGTATTCAGCTTCTTACTGCAATTAAGTGTTCAAAATGTCTCCTTATCCCCTGGTACTATAAATATTTAGACAGGTTATTGTATGATTATATTTGTGCATGCCTCCTGCATTACGGGTTGATGAGGTTTTAAAGAAAAACAGAAAAAAAAGCCCCAAAAAACTGGTTAAAACTGAAAAGGTCCATGGCAGTTTGTCCATTTCTAGGCATACATTTGTGTTGCATTCTGTGGCAGTTACTATACAGCTAGAACATTTCAAAATTCTCTCCTCCTGCAACAAATATCCTACTAATGGCCATTTTTCATTACTTAGATTGCAGTAGCCTAGGTGTGCTATCTCTGTTCCAGAGACAGGAGCTGAGTCTCAGAGTCAGATAAAATCTAGAAAGACCAGAGGCACAGAAACACAAGGGCGGGGGCAGGGGGGATGCAGAATCAAATGATCACAGCAAATGCTGGGACAAATCTCATCATTTTAGATGCACGCTTGCTTTTCTCTTTTAAATACATTTATTTCCCCTTTTCCCATCATATAAAATCAAATCAGATAAATATACTGGCAATTCATGTGAATTTATTAAACAGGCCTTAAAATAATGTAAGCAAAGATACCTCTTTATATCTCTCACAGGAAAAAGAATCCTGTTGAAATTTTAGTTTAAAAAATATGAGTGGAGTTGTTTTATTGGAGATTTTTTTTTTTGCCATTCACTATTGTAGGGCCAGGATCCAAGTTAGCCCTTCATTTCAGAGTAAATACCATCCTTATTTTAATCCAAACATGGCTACTGTATGTGTCTTGTATACTATTAAAAGCTCCATCACAATAAGTCATTTTATGCTATTTCAAGCTACTGGAGCTTTGTTTTGTCCCTGTTCTTCAGGGGACTGCCAGAATCATTTGGCTGAGGTCAGGAGATACTGACACCAAGCCAGTCTGAATGACAGATGAATCAAACCATATACCTAACTCAGATATAGTTTATTCATTGCTTGAGTTTGGTATAGATTTTGTTTTTCTGATCTCTCTGCACACAGATGAATTTTGTTTCCAACCATCCTCTGCCGGGAAAATAGAGATGCTGTATTTAGCACAATCTAACTCAAAGCTCAGTGAAGTGTGCAGAGACCTTCCTGTTGATAACTGAAATTTAGGTTGGACCCATACAGTTTTGAACAAAATTCACATTATATTGATTAATCCAACTCTCAAAAGCAAGAGCATTTTCACACCTTTCCAAATGGCACAGCTGTTTGCGGAGGTGGCCTTCCAGCATATGGGAAAAGCAGGATCTGTCCAGCAGTCTCCTGCAAATGAATCAGAAATGCCAGAAATTGCCTCCAGTGAGCATCCTCTAACCGAGGAGAAGGTAGCTGAAGAACAGCTGGTTTCCAGCTGACTCAGAGAAAACAGCTGCCACCAAAACAGCCGCCGAGCACTCAGCACAACCTCAGCCAGGATTTTGAAACACTTCCTAGGTATAAAGCCAGAACTTAGCAACACAGCATTTGTAATTTGCAGGCATAGGTTTATGTGGAAGGAATGGAGTCAGCAGGAAAGGAAAAACAAAAACAAAAAGAACAAAACCAACAAAATAGAACAAAAGAAAGCAAAAACCCCCCACCAAATACAAGAACAACAACAAAAAATCAGATTCTGCTTGCACGGTAGATGCAAAGAAGTGAGTTTGTGTTCCAAGATGGGGAAGAAGCGGAATGCCACATCTCGCTTTTGGGTGAGCATATATACAACAGCTGTTGTATCTGCATAACTTTGTGAAAGATGTGGCTACTTCTTAGAAAGCAATTTACACCAGATGTCTTCAAGGAATGAGCAATTCAGAGGTGTAATTGGAACCAAACTTTGTGAGCAGAGGAATGATCATTCACTGGCACATCTAGAGCTAGGAGATATACTTTGTTTTGCTACCCAGAATTTTTTGCTGGTTTGGTTTTCATTAATTTGGCAGTGTAATAGACAATGTTGCCCAGGGATAACACCAGGGATGTTCTCCTAAGAGCCACTTAGATATTTGCCATCTCTTTATCCTGTTGACCTGCTTAGGGATGAGATTTGGAGTAGTTTTGTCATTAAGGATGCATTTAAACAGAAGACAAGTGATCTGGCAGTATGGGTGGTATTATCTTTCATTATTCTCTGCACAATAGTAAGATGACCCATGACTAGATATTAAGATAAGCCACTTAGTTTCTGGTTTTGTCCAGGAGTGCCTACTGTATATGAAATGGGCAATTCTCTTTTCATCTAGATAAATGGAAGTAACCTTACTTTAGCATTTGACATGTCAGATTTGGGAGTTTTGGTTTTATGGTTGTTGCTTTTGGTGGTTTTTTCCCCTGGAAAGGGAGATGCTTTGAAAAAAAATGAAGAGAAAGGGAAATGATCCCAAGTAGAACAGAATTTCCACCAATTAAAAAAAATTGAGCTTTAAAGAAAAATTAAGTAATTGAGAGGGGAAAATAAAAAACCCCCTGTACACTATACTTATGAAGACCTAAGTTTGTAGTGTGTGTGCCCCATCAGAACAGCTACCTCTGTTCTGCTATTGTATTCCATCCCTGCAGAAAGAGTACATGAGAAGTGAGTGTGGCTCTGAAAGGACACCAGGGCTTAGCTTGTCTACAAGTAGTGACTTTTCTCCAGCTCTTGGGGATTAGATGCCATTCCCTATGTCTGTGGCTCTTAATAGCTGATTGCCACATACATATATTTTTCCTACTTCTGATGGTTTTGTTTGGAGACCTGTTCAAATATTTAAAAATTGGGATGTTAATTTTATTATTAAATCTCAAGAGAAAAGTTACTTGGGGGTATATCATCACGATCAACAGAGCATGTAAATCAAACTGCAGGCAGAGTAGCAGTTGTCTGAAAATCCCAGCTGTCCTGGGATGCTGCCTCTTCACATGCTTTGGACTCTCTTCCTGAAGCCTCATTCTGAAGGTGTGAGCTGTTCCCCTAGTGCTTCCCAGGCTGATTACATATCTTGAATCACCTGGAAGGAATCAACTGATGTCAGAGGGTAGATGGACAGAAAAAAAAAAGATGCCAGAAACAAGATATGTAAAAATGAAGTCTAGAAGACAAGTTATGCATTAAGTGGGAGAAAGGGAGGCCTGTATGGTTATTTCCTAATTTTCTCCAGGGTTAGGCATCGTGGTTTTGTCTTTGAAGTTCCTTCTTTGTGTCCCCACATTGTGTGAGTGCCTTACTATCTGTTTCATCTTTCTTTATAGAGACCAAAGGCATAGTCCTGATTTTAGAACCATCGTACAAATCCTGAGCCATAATCACACAGAAGTGCATGGCAGAGCAGTAATGTCTCTCTAGATTTGAGGACAGTATCCTAACTTTGGGCTACACTTTCAACACATTGAGCATCCATGCCAAATGCAAGGTGCATGCAGCAGCTGATGGCAGCTGGCACAGATTCATCAGCACCAAATTTGTGTCTAATAGTGTCTAATTTGTCTCTACAGACCCTTGACAAGGGTCAAAGTTTCACGTGGATTTTACTTGTAGTTGATATCATTAGTTGAATCTCCTCTTGAGATGCTTTGGTGTCTATTAAAAAGGAGCTCAGTTCAGGGCATGTCTAGGGTCTCTGTCCTTTTCCTATTTGCTTCAATGAAACTTGTAGGAATTTAATTACTTTGGAGAAATCTGTGATTCTCTGTTTTGGTTGAAAGCAGCCAATTAAATAAATAATGTATGAGGGAGAAAAGAGTTGCATGCTCTTAATCAGTGTAATCCCATAAGCCCTGTTTCCACTGGAAAGGAGGCTGGGACCTGACCTCCTCACCGTGCTGTGAAGCTTTTCACGTCTCTAACAGCAAGGATGTAGCAGGAGCTATCTGCACTAAAAATGAGCAATAACTGAAAATGATTAATGCCTCTATAAAGAAAGCACACATAGGAACTTAATACTTGGGTTTGTTTGAAGCTCTCTATGAAGCGTTTTTCCCCTGAAGTTTTCACAGTGTGGTTGTACGAAACTATTTAGCCCAAATGGACCCATGCACTCAAAACAAAGGTTGCAGCTGAAGCAAGATTAAATAATTTCTCATGACAAGTTAGTTTTGCTGTGGTTGTTCCTCTAGTTAGATGCGAACCAACTGTGATTTCATTAATAGCTTGCAGTGTTCTGTTTCTTGTGGAAGTCTTGATCTGAGTGACTTAGCTTTTCGAGCAATAGAGAGACAATCTCATTATCATTCAATAAACCAAGCAACTTTTGCTGGCTAGAACTGCTGAATCTGGTGGGACAATGATCGTCACTGTTTTGAGTGCTCCTGTGATGGCTTCCCAAGGGTATTACCTAGGAAGACTCTCTTAACATCATGCAGCAGTTACTATTTTGTCCACTGTAGCGTGATAAGCAACAGCAAAGAGAAGTCTGTAATCTTGCTAATCTACTCTTTGCCAAATTGCACATTTTATAAATGTGGCAAGAAGAAGACTAACCACTCCTTCCCCTTTCTCAGCATAGATGAAATGACAGAGTGGGAAGTGATTTCCTCTGTATTCCAAAGGTTTCATTACTTTTTATAAAATACAGTGTAGCCTGTTAAGAGGAATGATAAATTATTAATTTTAAATTACAGCGCTCTAAATCAATACACAGTATACATTTTGGTCAAAGTGTTTTTTCGTCTCCTTCTTCACTTACTTAGTAATTAACAGAATTCTGTAATGTGCTATGGGTCTCCTAGGTATTGCAAACACAGAGAGTATGTGGTAATTGCAACTGAGAACCCCAAGCTGGCTATTTATTTAATGCTGATGTATCTTCATGCTTTGTCACTATCTACAGCGCTGCTGTAATTTTGTTTTCATTTTGTACATTTTCCAGAAATCTTACTTGTAAGCCATTTGAGGGTCTTTAACAAACGTCTCGCTTGCAGAACGCAGTTGAGATTTGCCTCTGGAGCACCATCTCTCGCGGGTAGGGGTTCTCTGGATGAGCAGCCTTGGCTCTGTCGCTCCTCCTCAGGCTCACACTTCCCCTTGGTGGCTGCTGGGCTGGGCACCCAGCCAGCCCCAGCACCAGCCCTCGTGGCCTTCACGCCGTGCTTGCTGCAGGACCTGCTGGCACCGGGGAGGGACAGGCCACATGCTCCATCCCTCCCCCCGCGGGAAGGCAGAAACACGTTTGAACTCGGATTTGGGAAGCGCCCCTGAGCTCAGATCCAGCCACGGCTTCCCCACCTCTGTGGGTCAGCTGTAACTGTGAATGTGCCTCAGGGGAGCCATGGTGGGCAGCTCGGGTCTGCCCTGGGCAGCTTTGCTAATGAGGCAGGGAGACATTGTCTTCTCAGTCTGTACCGGGGCTGCCTTCCAGCACAGAACAAATTTCTGCAATCAAGTGCCTGCATGCTGTTTTTAGGTACCGTAGAGAAAGGTAGTAGTGCAGACATACTGGTGCTTTTAAGAAATTGTTTTCTCTGTATTTCAAGGTGCCAAGTTGGTTAAAAGTGCTCTCGAAGGTCAAACAAAGAAACAGTTAATATTGATTCAGCAAAATAGCCCAGATGTGTTTGGAACAATAGTAAAGAGCATCTGACCAGGCAATCCAGAGATCACTCCCCACATCTTCTGGGCCACTTGACATTCTCTGAATGATAGATATGTCACATGTGTATTAGGACAGATTAATATGACTGAGAGGAGGGTTTGGACTGGATCTGCCCCATCAGTATATCACAGAAAAATGTGCTGTTATGGCAACACAAATGTGTAACAACAGTTAAGCCTGAGAGAAAACACAAATTATATACAAATAATCTGTGCTTGAAAGAAGTATTATTGACACAAAAAAAGGGAGAAGTCTTCTTCTCTGGAAAAAAAATTAAAAGCTCCAGCTAAAACTTGCTGCTTGAGGTGTGGAAATCCCCAACAGTGCCAGAAGGTGTCTTGTACAACACCTAGTACGTCACCTGGCCCTGAGCAGAGTTAGTCTCTGTTCTGCATGAACACGNTCTCTGGAAAAAAAATTAAAAGCTCCAGCTAAAACTTGCTGCTTGAGGTGTGGAAATCCCCAACAGTGCCAGAAGGTGTCTTGTACAACACCTAGTACGTCACCTGGCCCTGAGCAGAGTTAGTCTCTGTTCTGCATGAACACGTTCAAAATCCTCCATCTGGGTTCATGAGCTCCTGAGCATTCACGTTTCCACACCATGCTTAACAAACAGTGCGAGAGCAGCACTGCTGCTACCAGCAGTTCTGCCTTTCTCACTCCTGAAAGCCTTGGATCTGGGATTATTTTGCTTCATTTGCTGAAGCCACTGGCACTAATCTCGACTCTGGAGACATGTGATGTTAAAGAATTTTGTACGCAGTGTTCACATCCAATCCAGATTGTTTTAGCTTTCTATTTGGACAAAGCTTGGAAGGTGATAATCACCTTTCTGTGTCCCAAATAGGGTTTTGCCAGCATGCAGCATTAACAGGCCTCACAGATTTGATTGTGCACTGTTGGAAAGCATTCTGCCTCAGTATCAAAGAACATTTCAGGCAGCAGGTTATTAAGGCAGTCATAATTTAAATTGAAAAAGATGCTATGGCTTAAAAGTGGGTAATAGACACTGTTCTCAAAACAAGGGCCAAAACATCCTGATGCCACCTGGCAACTGAGATGGGGGCGATGTGAGGGAGTTCAAACCTCTCTGATCCCTAAACATTGCTCAGGCAATTGTTTTCAATTGTATGAGGAATTTCTGCCTTATGGTCACTCAGAAAGTACTTAGGGGTTTTTTCCCTCATGGTTCCATATCTGTTCAGAGGTGGATTCAGGAAGTACCAAGATAAATGAAAGGGTTTTACTTGACTGCTAAGTAAGCTTTTCTAAATCTCCTATGCTGTACAGTTCGCATTAGTTTTAGATTAAGTTTATTTTTTAGATTATCCACACTGGTTCTGCAATCCCTTCTAAAGCCCAAACGATGTAATAAATAATAGCTGAGGAAATCGGGAACCAGGCTCCACGTGGAAGAATCTTTTTAAGGCACACCAGATGTTCAGACTGGGAGATTGAATCAGGGCACAGGTCCATAAAAGGAGAAGCATAATAAGTGAAATTCATTTTATCAAATCTATCTTGAAAAATTCCCTTCACCACTACCAGAACAGTTCTGTAGGGAAAGCCATGAATTCATTAGATGGCCTGTATGTGCAGAACCACCACCTTGTCTTCTACGCTTCAAGGTGAGCTTTTCTTTAATAGTTTCTAGCACTGTAATAAAAAGAAATGAGCACAAGATTCTCTAAAGTTCATAGGGAGATAATAGCATGTAAATCAAGGACTAACTGTATTAGTCATGAAAGCTGATGGAAAAAAGTCCCGGCTAACTAAAATAACTAACTCACATTTATTTCCGTGGGATCAGAATGTCAGCCAACTTCCTTCCAATGCTAATCCCAGCCTCTACCTCCTCACATGGGAGAAATCTGGGGGGGAAAGGAGAAATTATGACCTTGTATAAGAATGGAAGCTTTTTTTTACATGAGTCACACAGCTTCTAGTACCCCTATTAATACCAGAAAGGCTACAGTCCAGTGATGTAACTTACATTAACACAGTTTGAGTTCAACAGTTCCTTCTCAAACCTGAGAGCAGAGTTCCATGCAAGGCTTTGGAGAGTATCACGGATTGAGTGACACTCATCTTCTGTAAAAAGTTAGGGTTCAGAAAACCAAAGTAAACTAGTTTGTTCCTACCTCAACTCAGCCCAACCTCTCAGTGAAAGTTCATCCTTTTACTTTTTTTTTATTAATCTGAAATATTAGATACTCTTCCTGCAAAACAGGGGGCAGACCTAACTTACCTGACAAAACTTACCCAGCTACCTTGCTTAAATTCCCTCTGTAGCCTGTGGTTGGATTGGAGTAGGAGGAGGCAAGAGGAAAGACATGAACACACACAAACTTGGGAGCAGAGATGGAAATTAAGAAGTGATGTTCCTCTGGAGGGCACAGAAGGAAGGCAGCTCATTCAGCACTCCTCACCTTTGCTGGTGCCAGTCCAAGCCCCCTGTCCTCACCCCTATTTTCTCTGTGGCTGGAAATGGTTTGGGCACACTGTGTCTAATAATGCTGTATTATGTTATTATCTTATTCTACCTTATTACATAATACTCTAATATTCTACATACGCACGCTTTTGCTTGATGGGATTGAAATACTACAAGCCTCCATTTCTTCTTCCTATTATAATGGGAAGCAGCAGCTCTACACCTTCACTTCTATAGATGCCTTTATGGGGCAAGATTGAGAGAAAAAGGTATCATTAGTCTAATAATGAGTATGTGAGATTTTAGCTATCACATTTTCTCCCTACTTTCCTCCTGGAAAGTGCCAGGTATCTATAGGGAAAGAGATTATGGAAGTTAGTTTTATCTTCTTGTTGACCTAATGACTACAAAAACATACAGAGATGGTGTTCCCTTCTTTAGTCAGCAATCACTCTGGCTGTGGCTGACATGAAACCAAGAAACAGAAGGGGTATAATATATATAGACTGGGGTTGCTGACCAGGAAAATATGTCACAGTTGAGTGGCAAAGGCCTCAGGACATGCTTTGTGGAAAATTGCATTTAAAGTAACCATAAAACCAAATTTAATTAAAAATTTAATAACATTTCCAGCAGCATTTCTAGTGTATACACTAAATGGCCAGTTGTCTGAATAAAGATGTGGCATACAAACCCTCTTCCTTGTTTTAAGAGTGACTGAACAGCTGTAAGAATTTGGTTGCTTTTGTTATCTCTGTATTTACTCAATTCACAAAATTTAGTCTTGGGTTATAAATCACTGCCCAAACTGAGAATGAGAGCTCTTCTCTTCTCTTCTCTTCTCTTCTCTTCTCTTCTCTTCTCTTCTCTTCTCTTCTCTTCTCTTCTCTTCTCTTCTCTTCTCTTCTCTTCTCTTCTCTTCTCTTCTCTTCTCTTCTCTTCTCTTCTCTTCTCTCTTCTCTCCCCCAATTAAATGTTATCTACTGTAGTTACATAGTACTAAAAATTCATTTCAATCCTCTGTAGAATTTCTAACTGTGAGCATCCCTCCTGGACCCCCTCCCCTTAGGGGTGTTAGTTCATGTATGCTTGAGAAAATCAACTCTAAATAGACATAGCTCAACTGTTTAGTTAAGAAAATCTGACTTATTAACTACATAACCCCACTGAGACTGGCAGTACCTCCTCTTGCACACTAACAGGCATACTGCAGAAGCATTATCTCAGCTTTTCCCAGCCTACTTAAACAGCCCCTAAATCTCACTTAAAGAATTAAAGGGAGATTTCAAGCATGCTTTAGTGAGGAGTGCATTTTTGCCTTGAATTGTCAAAAATAACAAAGCTAAGAACTTGGCTATTCTTAGGCATGTCTGGGGAGAAGATGCCACAGTTCCAAGCCATCCCTTTCCTGTCCCCAGGTAGGGTTTGAGGGGCTGTTTTGCTCCCGACATGCAGCAGCAGCATTGCTCCCTAACCAGGAAGGTGGCTCAGCCCTGTGAAAGCCATAGGCCTCATATCTTGAGAGCCATCTACTGGCACCTTGTCTGTTATCAACACATTGCACATCCACACACCCTGCTCACTGTACAGAGCTGGCACGGAGCAGATTTTGCACCTTCCTGCTTTGATGGAAATAAGAACCATTTTAGAGCGGTCAAGGCTCATAAATCATCTGCAGGGGATCTCTCAGAGTCCTTCTTGAACCAGACTCCTCCATGGCCTGTCTGCAGCCTGCAGCGAGGCAGTGGCTAATGCAGGAGAGGGGATTGCAGAGAACTTCTCATAATTGCTGTGTGTTTCTCCTGCACGGAGTTTAATGGTGATTGCCTTGCGCCAAAGTTGTGGCAAGTTTTAGGAAGTAAAGAACAAACAAATGGTGAAGCCGTATTCTGGGCAGAATGTGCCATTTCCATAGGAAGCCTTTCCCAGTCCTGTCCTCATAACCTCACCCATCTGGGACTGAGATCCTCTTGGAGGGTTGCAGCAGGAGGGAGGGTGGACACTGAACCAAGGCAATGTGTGCCAGAGGGTCCCACTTCCCCCAGCAGCGTGGGACAGCAGGGCGTGTGCCGTGCACTTCTGATACACAGCACACGGTCTGGGAGCAGAGCAGGGTCAGCAAGGACACGGATCACCAGCAGAGGAAAACACACTGACAGGCTGTGGACAGGGATGGGCAACTTTGTGGATATCACAAATGCAGAAGTGTTTTGCTCACCTTCAGTTTGGATCTCCCAATATTAGATGCAAAATCCACTTTTCATGTGTTGGGCAGCAAATACCAGTGATGCTTCTGTTTGTGTGTCACAGATCTATGAAAAATTACTCTGCCACCATATTCAGAGTCGATGGGAGTGGTATTTAGGACTGCACTCTGCCTTTAATTCCTCTTTCTTTAAATGGAAGCTATTAAACTTTCTGGTTAAGGCAGCAAGGAGTTCTGTATTGTTCCAGAGCTTTACTTGATGTACTTGACAAATTTTTTTTTTCTTTTATGTTACCATTTGTATATATAATTTGACATCAATGTTTTAGCTAGTGAAGAATCTTCATTTGCATTTTTTACTTTTTTGAGTCGATATGCCTTCAAATAAAGGTAGCTATTATTTAGAAATTGTCTGACTGATCATAAAAAATGTTTCTATCACACACAAGCAATGACATTTTGAATTAAAATTTAATTATGTGGAGTGAACTGTTTTCAGGTTTCAACAATACTTCACTGTATTGCTGTTTTGTTTCATTTAAGGTAAAGTTAAATACATGTGTGATAGCTTGCAAATCAGATAGGAATTAGTGTGGCTTGCTGAGAAACTCTACTTAAGTGTTGGTGCCATACATTAAATGGGAAGCAATATTCATTTTCCTTAGAACACCATCTCTGTGCTTGCTGTCAGTAGCCTGTTGTGTACAATGCCAGTGTTTCCAAAACATCCCTTTCAGATCCTGAGATGGAAAGTGCCAAATGATGTTTTACAAAACTGGAGCTCTTCTAGGCCTCTCCCTCCTCAGATGTGGAATCTAATTTCATATATCTAAAGCATTATGTTTCATGTATATGTGTAGGTATGAGTGTGTGTGTGCGCATGTGTGTG
>VYZR01094348.1:16307-38807 GCA_013400675.1 Oxylabes madagascariensis
CAGAACTTAATTTTGCACAAAATATATTTAAAAAAAAAAAAAAAGGACAGCAGGAGTTCTATGGGTGATAAAAGATAAGGCTGTTGCTTTTTACGGCCTGTCATTATTAAAAAAACATTCTTTACTCTAGAGTGGAATTATTTTTAGAAATGTGAAATAGTGACTATATGGCTTTCATTACTTAAAAAAAAAGGTGAGAGAAAACATTGCGGCTTGGGTTGAAGGCGAAATTAGTTTAACCATGTATACCTCAGCAACTCGCACTGTGCAGTTTGTTGCACTAACGAACGGTGGCTTGGGGAAAGCAAAACATTTGTGAAATGAAATTAAAAATAATAAAAACCTTTGTTTGCTACCCTTAGGTATAGTCATTATGTTAAAAATGAGAGAGGTTTATTCTCCATCCCTCAATGTGGAAAGTCCAGTATAAGAATAGAGGCAAGTAGAAATATGGCAGATCTTGCGTGTTAATTGTTATTTTTTGCCACGTGTTTTGTAACTGAAAGTGTGATCAGGCTTGGAATAAAGCTTTCTATGGTTGATGGTAAAAAAGAAAAAAAAATGCAGTGAGCTGTATCTTTTAGTAATGTCCAGCATATTTCTGTGTCTGCCTGTTTTGATTTAAATCCATATAGTCTATTTAGATTAAAGCACTTTTGGGAAAGAAACCTGCACACGGAATGCAAATGATATAGGGTGTCATGTAGAACAACCCAAGTACAGGTGAAATGCAGAGAGATACTTTAATAATTTGATTAATTGTCCATGTTATCTTCTAGGAATGGGACATTTAAAACCCTTTAGGTAGCTATCAAATTTAGTAACTTCAAAAAACTACTCTGGATTACAGGTTTATTTCATTCCAGGTAATGCTTAAGGATATTACCGGTTCACATTTTAAAGGTCCATCTTTGGCACCCAGCAGCAAATGGTGGAGAGAATTATCATTTTTACAGATGGTGGTAGTGGGCTGCTGCCGTTGTCTTTACTGGATACTTCAAACCCCAAGGTATCCAACTTGTCTGTTGGGGGGAGAGGAGCAAAAAGGTTGTTGGTGTTGTTGATCTACCCACTGCTGCCTCCTTAGGTACACTTTTTTTATGAGTTTCTCAGTAGCGATTTTCACTCAGTAGGAATGTAAGAGAAGACTTCAGAGGAGGAATGCATGATTCTTTGTTCTCAGTCCATAAAGCAATTACATTTTTATTGCACGACTGCACAAAATATATTGGTGCAGGAGCTGGGGAAGCTGGGGAATCAAATCTTTTAGTAATAAATAGCAGCTGACAAAGTCATCTTTTCCAATGTAATTCTTGCAAGACAGCAGAGGAAGTCATCTTGAGAAGGTGCCCATGTTGTTTGTTTTGTTAAAAAACCTCGAGTCTTCACACAGTTCACCACTTTACTGTGGCTTTCCTCATGAATACTGCATTTGTACCTTCTCAGTTTTAGAAAAAGTAGTGAGTCTCAGCTGGGTTGTTAGGATCCTGCTTTGCTGACACTTCCTTTTCCTGAAAATCACCAGTCATTGGTGATGGACAGAGCCTGCATATGTCCCTTGAAGTCCCTTTATGGGGGGTATTCAGACAGAATGTGATCATGGCAATTTGCTGGGCCTCGAGGAGTGTCTGACCGCAAAACACCAGGGATTCCTGCATAGCCAGTGTTCCTGACTGGGCTGATAGAGGTGTTTGTGGTAATACCTGTCAGCTCTGCTCATTTTATCTGCTCCTTTTGCCTATTGCCTTCCTAACTGAGCAAACAGACCCCACTCGTGACAGCAACCAAACAGCTGTCTCAGGAAGGGGGAAATGTCCAAGGCTGCCATGGACAGTTTGTGAGTGGGATAACTCAGGAAAGAAAGGGAGTGTGATACCTCTGATACCTGGAACTGGTGATCCATTTCTGGTGACAGTTCTACTGTCCGAGTTGGATATCTGCATTATGAAATATAACCCCTGAGCCCAGCATTGCCTGGGGCTTGGTAGAGATAAGATTTCCTCCTTCATGTCTCAAGCAGTCAATCACTGTTGGAATCTGGCATGTCATGTGCATTCTCTAGACACACCGGCAGCCTTGAGAAGGGCCTTCATGTGAAGCCTTTTCAATTGAAAAGGAACACCAAGATCTTCTCCACAATGTGCTGCCCCTTCCCCTGATAATGACAGGGAAAGGACAGAACTTGTAATGGACAGTTTCAGGACAATAACAGAAATCAGAGGAGGCTGCAGCTGTTAACTTTGTCCCTTGCTACTTGGTCTTGCTGTGGATGGTCATATTGCAAACTGAAGGTTTTGTCAGCCTGTGGCTGTAGATCACTGCAGCTTGCCCAAATCATCTTGGGGAGGCTAAAGCATGTGGAGAGATTGGTTCTAAATGTAGAGAATCCCCACGACCTGCATCTCAAAGCTGATGGCTGCTGCCACTAGGTGTCTGTCCTCTTTGGTCATTTTGATCCTCAAATGCTACACCCCGTGCAGTTTAATTTGCATGGGCAACTACAGTGTTCTTGAGGATGCTGTGGAATATTGCTCAGTGTGAGGTGTTAGGTGCAGGGGAGGGTCATGTGAAGGAGAATGGGCCAGCCTGCTGTACCAGGAGTTGAATGTGCTTCTCCAGCCAGGAGCAGTGCCTTGCAGCGGGCTGTGCTTGAGGCTGGTGTTGGAGCACATGGCTACTGCCACAGCAGCCGGGACTCCTGGGCAGCTGGGCAGCACTGCAGCTGGTGTTACGTCACGTTTAAGGCAGCTTGGGCTTGCTGGAAAAGAGGTTTCAGCAGATCATGGCAAAGACACACTGGAGTTTTATCTACAAGCAAGTATGTAAGACCATGGATTTTAATTGGATGTTAATGTAGAAGCTCAGGTCAAAACCTTTTCTCTTGGTTTCATCAGGGAAAGTTTGCAGTGTGGCTATAGGAATAGATGGGAAAGGGGAAAGAAACCCGTCTGGCTGATGCCATCTGGATTGTCTGTCAGGCTGTCGTTTGAGAGCTTCCCCCAGGTACCTTTGGTGCATGTAGGAGGTCCTTATGGAATGTCTGAATTATGCAAGTGTAAAATATCTGTAGAGCATTACTTCAGATTAGTTAGTTTAGATTAAGCGCTAGAGAGTCAGTATGTACTTCAATATGTTACAAATAACTCTCCAAAAGTGTTGTTAAATAAGATCAAATATTTTTTAATGTTTATATTTTTACTTATTTCTTCCCACTCTTTAATCATTTCACACTTGAGTGGACACTTTGCCATCTGTAAACAAACTTTCAGAAATCTTAAGTTGCTGCAGATTTGATTTTGTGATAAGAAGTCAATTCTCTGGGCTGTAAGCAATGCCATGTCTCCTCCTGTCAGTAAAGGAACTCTCTGGAGAGAGAAATCAAGAGAGATTTCCTTTCTGGCTCTTGAGAGATGAAGCTACAACGTTCAGTCTGGACACAAGCACCTCTGATAAAATAAACAGCACTGATGGCTGGTCAGATTCAATTTTTCCAATACAAGCTTGTATAGGTTCACGATCCGGAGTAGGAAATAAGGTCATGCCACAGAAAGATTTGTCCATTTTATTTCTTTTTTCCCCCGTCTTTGATTAATCATTTCAAGGAAAGGAAAGCACGTGCTCTTTAGGGACAAGCTCCCAAAAATATGACATTTTTTACTAATTTAATTTATTGCTTCAGTCTTTTATTTAAGAATGACAATACTTTATGCTTGCATTCCTAAACACCCACCGACTTTTCACTTCTAGCCCTCATAAAGAGTTCGTGCTTCTTGAGCATGGCCTTAGTGGTAATGAAATTTGTGAGGAATTAGCTGACTGCCTTCTGCCCCTATCACATCCAAGTCTGAGTCTCTGGGTATCAAATGAAATCTCTTGCTGTTGCTCTGTCTCATGCATGTAAATAAATGGGAAGTGAATTGCCTGAGTAATTGAAAATTGCAGTTAAACAAATGGAACCTAAGTGGAAGCTGGCACTAAACCAGTGAGTTTTGGTGAAATAGTTGTTTGGAGCACTCCATTGTTTCATTAAACCATCTCTACAATAGTGCTGATTGGGGTCAAAGACAACCAGCCTAGGGATAAAAGGTTTGACCTTAAAGAAAAGTCACTCTCCAACAGCTCTGCGTGCTCTGCTTACTGTAGCCAGGGCTGTGGTCTTCTTTGTGTAGGGTTCTTTGTCCTGAGATGTCTAAATTTTAGCTGCCAAATTGACCAGGGCTTCCTTGGCAGTCATTAAAAAGTCACATTTACCTTTAGAGGGGAATTCATTCAGTTATCATGGATCCTCATTTTAGTGATCATCTGGGATATTTCTCTCGAGTGTAAAAGTGTGTGGGTAATTTAGAATCAGACGCAAAACTTCAAGCTACTAAAATTAGGAAAGATAATCCAACTTTACTGTTTTGTTCTACGGTGAAACTTCAACAGTGTTTGCAGCTGTATAATTAATTTGGCTACCACTGGAAAGGAAGACATTTATTTTCTTCTTTTCTTTTTAAATTTTATTCATTTTCTCTTAGAAAAGATTTCCAAACATGAATTCCGCAGTCTTGCCCCAGCACTCGGATCTCTCCCAGCTCCGCAGCCTGGAGGCAGCTCTGTGCAGGCACAGCAGCAGCACCCAAACCAGGCACAGCCTGGACCAGGGTGGCACACAGGTGCACCTGGAGAGCTCTGTGTCTTTATTCCTAAAATGAGTAACTTGAAGGATGGGTAAGATTGGCTCTGACCTTGACCTAACACATAGGGAAACAAACGCTGTTCCTGTTTTGGCAGGAACATGGGGTCATGCCTTTGTTCTTTGCCTGTTACATTGGAAATCCCTCATGGCAGCGCTGCTGCCAGGTGTAAAGGTGTGATGCCATTGAGGTGTAAAACCCATCTAGAGGCAGAGAGCCCTCACTGCTTGGCCAAGATCTCTGTGCAGAGCAGTCCCTGTGTTGTGTGTCCTCCCAGCAGCTGGAATCAAGGATACTCTGCTCAAAGGGAGTAGGGCTGACAGAGACAAGGCTTTGCCATCTGTCTCCTCTGTTATCTTCAGGCTGTAGATTTGCAGCTGAGTCAAAGATACTCCTCAAAGGCCTTTGCTGGCTGGCCTGAAAGTGTTTGCAGGGTGGATAAAAATAGCACAAAAAAAATCTCCGGCTCGCAGAGGGGGAACCACTGTTATTTTACCCCTGTCCTTCAGCAAGGTGTTCTGGTTCCAGTGTTTTGCAAACCCGTGCTAAGTTAGACTGCTTCTAAGTGTATCTGTTGAGTTATTTATTCATCCATCCAGCCTGTGTGGGTGACAGAAAAAACTTACAATCACCCTCGGAGGCTGATGCTGGAGCCTGTTTCTGTAACAGGCCATTCCCCGCGGCACTTGTGCTGTCACATTGCAGGCAAACAGCAGGAAGAGCAAAGTACTGCATTAACCTGCATCTCTCACCTCTCCTTTGTGCATCACCTTTTGAAGCAACAGCTCTCGATAGCAGATAAACTGCACTGAATATAATGAGGTGAGAATATCTCTAGTGTTACAGATTTGAATATTACCGGTGTTTTGACTTCTGTGCTGTCCAGGGGTCTGACTCTTCACAGCTCTTTTTTGCCCATGCTATGACCTGTTTTCACCACTTGTGAAACTGGCTGAAGCAAATCCGGCCTCTCCCAAGTGGCTCTGCACATTTCTGCTGCCATGCTGTTGCTACTCCAACCCACTTAGAGTTTTCTTCTACCACCATTTATTTCAGTGTTGTTTATACTCCCGTTGGTACTGCCACAGCTGCACAAGCAATGTGCTGCTGGAACGGGGTGGAAGCTGGATTTTTGGCTGCAGAAAGCACATAGTGTGGCTACAAACAATAGGGATCACTGCCATCAACCTTGGAATAAATAGGAGCCATTGAATTTATTGAAATGGGATTAATTCCCATTGTGTAAAGAGGGGAATTAATGCAGTGAATGCAAATAATGTAGATGGCCAAAAATTTTAGCCTTGGAGTGACTTAACACTGCAGTTAGGGACTGCCATTATTTCCTATTCTTTTTTCCCACACACATGTGCACATTGTGAATTCAAATTGCACCACAAATCTTGGCTTTCTAGATAAAAATAAAGAATTAGAAATTCAAAGTATGCAAAAGAGTAATTGTAAAATAATTGTTATAACTTGGAGGAAACAACAGATGTTTCACTTGTTGCTGGAATCCTCTGAAGGGGAACTAATTTTCCAAGCATATCGAGTACATGCTAATCAGAAGCATTTTTCTCTATGCAGCAGCATAATATTCCTGGAAATGTTCTTTGTGTTGGCTTAATAATGCACAGCCAAGGAATGCACTACTGGGACTAGTGGAGCAGCTTTTGCCACTACCTTTATATTTTGTTCCTTTGTAATTCTCTCAGCTGGGCCACTTGAGATAAAAGGCAAAATAGATTTATTAATGTTTGAAAATAACATTTAAACCCACCTATGAAGATAAGTGGGGGTCTCACTGAAGATTAGGTTGGTGCCTTGTTGAAGTTACTACTGATAATACAGATACAGCACCTGGATTTCACAGGTGGGGAATACACTGTGAACACCAATGCTCTTTTCTCCAGATCTCAAACTTTGAATCAGATCCTTCTAACAGCAGCTTGACTTCCAACTCATCAAGATACTAGCCCAGCTCTATAAAGCTTATAGTTGTAACTGCAGTGCAGGAAAACCATGTATATTAGGTAGCTTGGGTGGTGTTTGTGGAATGAAACACTGAAGAATATCTACTGACCTTAGATGGAGATGCAGACAGGCTGGAGAGGATCAAGCCACCATCTACACCTGCCCTATGAGGAAAGACTAAAGCAGGTCTCCTCCCTGGAGCAGAGAAGGCTCAGGAGTGCCTCATCACAGTGTATTACAGTGCTTAAGGGACAGCTACAAAGAGAATGTAGCTCTCCCTTCTCAAGGGGCAATGGGTACAAATTGCCTATTTCAGCCACAGATTTCCTTGCATATGCAGTTCTGTGTTCTAAAAATGCAAAGGCTTTCATCGTATCAGAACACAAAACCAAAAGACAAAACTCAACAAGCAAGACAGCAGGACTGTTAATTCTCTGCAATGCTTCTCCTTAAATGCAATTATAATTTAAGAAAACATTTCCAGAGTGTTTGGGATAGAGTTGTGAGGATCAGCCCTGACAGCATGCCTCTGACTGGGGCAGCCACAGAATTATCAGCCATTTCTTCTTATTATTCTTCTAAGAATATTCCTATTTTTTTTATTTCTGTGCTTACTAATGCACTTTATTTAATACCAGCAGTAGGATTATCTGTTTTTTTAATTGATATGGCACAAGGAAGAAATCTTAGTATTGAAATCAGATTGCAAATTTTTATTTGAAGGTAAATTGAAGTCCTACATTTTTGGCTTAAGATGTCTGACTTAAGCAGGAGCAAGTTACTGTTTGACTACAAGCAAGCATTGTTAGTGTCCTAAAACTATAACCTATAAATAGTTATAACCAGCATCAATGTAATCAGACTCAAAAGACCAGAGATATCCTATGAGCAAGTGTCCACAGCCTGCCCTGACATTTGACAACTGTTCAGGTGAATGGAGTATCAGCAACACGTAACACCGGTAGGTATATGAGGTTGTACAGGCTGTTTAGATGCTCCATTCAATAATAAGAGATTTTTTTCAATATATTTAGAATTTTTGCATGCACTCCTCTGAATGAGTCATCATTAGCTGACAATTTCCTTTAATATTTGCAGGAGATGTTGGTTCTACGATGGAGTGGTGTTCTGTTCATGTGTGATGTGGTTGGGAGGAGCAGACAAATGGATCACTGAGACATGGAGAAGGAGAGCAGTGTGTGCAAGGGGGTTGAAGAAAGACTTAGCAGAAGACCAAGAATCACCAGCTGGGATCTTGAGGAGAACACATTTCCCTACAGAAAGATGGCATTTCCTCGTTAGTTTAAGGCCAAGTGCATGGATTGTTGATGTTTAGAATAATCACAGAAATAGGGAGTAAGGTTTCACAAAAGCACAGTTTTGCCCATGTAACCTCTTCATGGTTTAGAGAAGGTGAGGGATAGGAGAGGGAAGATGTCAAGCTGAATGGAGTACAAGTGTTTCCTTTGAGTCCTGCTGCCCAGGATTTCTTCCTGTGCTTCAGAGGGGTGGAGGACATAGAGACAGTTGTCTCTGGGTCTTTTCTCCACACAAGATTAAAGTGGCTACAGTGCACTGCTGGATCTGGATGGTTTGGAGTCTTAGAATATTTCAGGTTGTAAGGGACCCTATAAGGATCATCAAGTCCAATTCCCTGTTTTTTTTCAGGACAACTTAAAACTGAACCATATGACTAAGAGCATCATTCAGATGCTCTTTGAACTCCTATGGGGTTGGTGCCATCACTGCTTGCTCCAGGAGCCTGTTCCAGTGATGAGCAACCTCTCTTTGAAAATCCTTTTTCTAATGTCTGATCTAAATTCCCCTGATGCAGCTTTGTTCCATTGTCCTGTCACTGGTCACCAGAGAAAAGAGATCAGCACCTCTCTTCTCCCCACTTGAAGAAGTTTTAGACTGCCATGATATCACCCATCAGCCTTCCATTCTCTAGGCTGAACAGGCCAAAGGACTTCTGCCACTCCTTGTGAATTTTGTCCTCAAGAGATTTCACCACCTTAGTCACTGTTCCCTGGATGCTCTCTAATAGCTCTATATCCTCCTCACGCTGAGGTGCCCAAAACTGCACAGAGTGCATACCAGGACAATGTGGAGCAGGACAATCACCTCCCTTGACTGGCCAGGTCATGGGATTTATGTACCCCAGGATACAGCTGGCCCTTCCAGCTGTCTGGACACACTGCTGCCAATTTACCATCAACCCAGAGCCCCTGACTGATCCTTTGGTGCCAGGGCTCTGGGAGCCAGGGCAAGCTCACATGGCTACGAGCATGGAGAAGGAAAAGTTACCATGTAGAGGGTTGGTATTTCTTTGAAAACAAGCCTGGAGCACTCCACTCCGTTGTTAATGTATCAGAGAGACAGGGATGGCATTTCTTGCCTTTTTTTGTTTGCAGCATTAGCAGTAGTGCATCTCTGGGTACTTGTGCCATGTTCTAAAACATGGCAAATTGGTTGCCCATATGGGTTTGAAGAGCAGTGTGTGTTCAACAGTTTAAACCTCACAACAATCAGAAGACAAGCTTTGCATTCCAAGCTGGAGAGCATGGCAATCATCTCATATTGTCTAGACTTTCCTCTCTGTCATTTTTACATATTTTGCAGTGATTACATTCATTTCCTCTGTCTTCTTTTCTGCCAAGATCTATCTGCAGCCTAGATATCGGTTAAGATACTTTTTCTTATTCATGGTATTAGTCACTGTGAGCATATTTGGAGTGAGCCCTTCTGATGCTCCCATCCATTTTCCTTATGGTAAATTAATCCCATTCTGGGAGGGTGATGGAAACTGGTGTTTTTTTTGATTTATCTGTGCAGATCTCATAAATGAAATAAAAACCCCATAAAGCCAGTGTTTTAAAATAATGATGAATCTAATTTTTCTTGGGAGATACATTATTAGACAGATATAATATAGAAAACTCATTACTTTGGTTGTAAAAATGTATTAATTAGAGGACTGTGTCACAACAGAAAATGAAGACAAACTTACTACAGAGTAATTTTCATTAGAAACTAGTGGAAGTGCAGTTCTTTACGTGCTGGACTTAGGGGTTAATATTACCCTTTACAGTTTTCTGATGTTGATGGGATTTTAAATTACTTCTGACAAATTTGAGTAACATTGCCTATATTAGCAAGCTGTCTGTGAGCAGGTGAAGGAGAGTGCTTAGATAATGGCAAAACCTCCTAAAATGGGAAAAGGCTGGAAGGTGGACTTTAATCAAAACCTTCCTCATGCTTCCTCAGCTAAAGGGAAGAGTATCTCACCTGAAAGAATTGATTAAATTGTTCTTTTCTTTTGCCTTGGGCTGAAGCTCAACATGTTGCTCTTAATCTTTGCTTTCCAGTGTGGGGACTAAGGAAAATTTGCCTTTAGGATTTTACTGCCTTAGGGTTTGGGCATCAATTTATCAAGCAGACAAAATCTTTGGTATAAGCAGGAGCTTGAAGGTTGTTGGTGTTTGCGGAAACAGTGAGCCACCATACAGGTGCTGTGGAGCTCACAGTTCAGCTGCACACACCCCTCCCCAAATTTATCATGTGTATAGCCATTTCCTCGAGCTGGAGATCTGGGAATCAATTTGGTTTTGCTCATGTAATTGATCTATGTGTTGCTGTCTGAGTGGGTAGTTGTCTTTCTTCTTTCATCTTTCATGAAATCCTAGCCTGGCGTGAGGCTCGGGAAGCTGCTGTGGTTTGGGGCTGCTTTGGGTCACCAGAGCAAGGCACCAGTCTGAGCACTGGATGCACACTCCCCATTTCTGCAGGTTTTGTGCTGCTCTTCTCTGCATCCCTGGTGCTTGCCCAAAGCATGAGGCACTGCCACACATGTACCTGCTCTGCCCCAACTCCACACATAATGTGTCTGCCTGTAGCTTGCTCCCACATTTCTGTCATTTCATCCAAAGTAGGTTTGTGTACATTCTGCACGCCTGTTCCTGCCCCTCAGCCTGACCCTGGCAGAACAGCACAACAGCTGCCCCTTTACAACCATTTGTGCAGAACAGACCCTTAAAAGCTCTGGCTGGCGATTAAGTGATGAAGGGTCGACAAAATTTTACCTGCAGATCCCTGCCATGATTTGGACAGGATGGCTGTTTTTATCCTCCCCTGCAGTGCCGTGGTTTACCCGGCTCAACTCAGTGTTCCCCAGCCCCAGGCCCAGCTCAGCCTAATGCCCCCCAGCCTAGCTGGGGTGCTGAGCTGCCCTGCTCCATCCTGCCTGCAGATGGGGACTGAAAACTGCATTTTGAAGGCACAGATGCTCTCAGTGCTGCAGCTCACTTACAGAAGGCAGTAATTCTTCTGCTGCAAGCTGGGCTCTGCCTCCTCCTGAGACCAGCATTTCATGGAGGGGGGATGCAGTATTTAAAGAGCAGCAGCCCTTCCCCTTGAGCTGTCTTCCCAGTTCCTCTGCTGACAAACAGAAGGAACCTGAGGACCTGTGATGGACACAATCTATGAGTGCAGACTGCTGTAAGAAATGGGCTGAAATATGTGGAGTGCATGTAAATATGTAGACATATACACGCATTTCATATGCTTTGGTTTACACATCAAACAGAAAATGCTGGATAAACAAAACCACGGCCAAAATGTCTTTAATGTTGCCTATTCTGGGGCACAAAGCAGCAGGGAAGGGCAGTTGGCAAGCTGCCTTTGCTTGTCTGGAAGGGATGATTTGGACTGTAGATGATCCAGCTTGCAGCTGTTACACTGATAATCAGGGATGACTGCTGTGCATCATGCTTCTAAGCTGAGGTGGTGTGCCCTGGGATTGTGGTTGTCCATGTTTGCAGGCCAGCTCAGCTCTGCAGAGTACGTAGGGGCAGAAGGGCACTGCAGCACTCTGCCCACCTGCACACACACTGTTTTGCTCTGGATGAAGCAAATCTAGGTATTTGCTTTTGAGCACATGCTGAAATCCTCTACGGTACGTAAGAATTACTCTTCGTTTTGGAGAGACCCAAGCAGGGGATTTGGCACCAGATTTCTGGCTTTTATGTTCCTCGTAAAATGCTTGAAGAGCTCAAGTAGCCTGGTACACTGCTGGAGATGTTTCCCCTGCACTGAAATAAACCAGGCATTACAGCTCATTTCTCTTCTGGGTTTATGTGAAATCCTGTCCACCTTGAAATCTGAGGTTTATGTTCTATTCCAGTGGAGCCAAGTTTTCGTTTTTATTTCACAGGGAATTTGGTCTGATTTATATGATTAAGAGTTTTATAAAACTTACTATTCTTGTGAGGACACTTTTTCCCCCTTTTAGAAGCTTTCCTAAGTGTAGAGGGACACTCACCGCCCCATAAATTACATATCTAAGATGTTTTTGTGACTGTGAACAGTAATATTGATAAACAGGGAGAAAACCATGACAGCCTTATGCTGCCTTGCACCCCAGTAGGAAGATCCTAGAGAGCGAATGCTTGAACAACAACATTCTGAGAAAACCACAAACACTTTAAATTTAGCAGTCTGGTACAACGTAGAGAGGGAAGCATGTCAAGGAGGTTAATGCCACTCTGAGTTTTCTTCTGTCTTAAATTTGCCCTTTTGTTTTCCTCCTCCCAGATTTTCAGACTGAAGGCTTATGAACACTGCCTGTTCATACTTGCAGAATTTTGATATGTGGGTAATTAAAAAACAAAAAAAATTCAGATGCATGCTGGTCTATTTTGTGTTGATGTTAAAGAAGACCACAGAACGAGTGACACTGGACCTTTGCCTCAACTCCCACGAAGAGCCGCAGGACAGCAGTGTTACGATGCTGGTGCTGCAGTTGCCCTCCAGTTCCTTAGCAGGACAGAACCCCTACATTTATCCTTGGATCTCTCAGGTTTGTGAGAGAAACACATGCATCCCATGTGCTTGTGCTGCAAGGTGCAGGTCCCCAAGCTCTGGTGGTGTCAGCTGTTACCGGGAGCCCTGCTGGGACACAGGCTGCCACAACTCATCCCACAGCTGAGCTCATGAACGTCAATCTTGTGACTTGCCCCAAAGACTCTTTGATCCCTTCCTATCTCCTTGGTCGACCTGAGCTCTCATGCTGGGCTTCAAAAGATTTACAATGGCTTTTGTTTAATACTGAAACCTTTTGCAACCCTTTGTTATGTTTTATGGGTTCCTGAGAGACTGAATTTCCAAAGCATTTTTTGTTGAACAGCACAAACTTTAAGTCCCAGCTGTCTCTCCAACTTGTAGTCTCACTCTACCAGCAGTTGCAGGCTTTGATCATCAAAATTTCTATTATGCAACTTGATTAAAGGTATTCAGATCTCAAGGTGAGAGCAGAGAGAGATTTACATTTGAAGTGATTTATTAACCTGCTGTAATTTAAGGTCATGCTAGTTTCAGAACATTGTTAGTCCTTAATTTCAGTCTCTCTTTGTGCTATCCAGTAATAGACAACTAACATTAGTTTAATTCAAAGGCTTTTTGCTTCCTTGGAGGAAATACTAGAAGGAAACAAAAACGCTGCAGTCATTAAAAGGGATTAGGAAAAAAAAGTGCTTTTGAATTCCCATTCTCAAAATCCCTATGCTACAAACACAACTGATTAATGTACCAGCTAGGTAAGAAATAAAAAATTGCCACTAGTCCCCCAACTTGTATTGTACCTTTTATGTCACTTAGTAGCAAGGGAGTGTCAGTGTGAGCTGTGAATGACACAAGTAGATCGTAACCACAGTCATTGCTTGGTAGTCTCCTTATTTTTATGATATGAAAAATCCTGGATGGGCTAAGTCTGGAATAGTTCAGCTATGCATATCATGACCATAATATCCTACTTTTCTACCAGTGTCACTGCGTGGTACAGGGGGATAACAGTTCTAATCCCTTTGTTAAACAAACAGCTGCGTTGTCCCACCCTTAAGGGAGAGGGAGCTCTCAAGATTTGTAAATGCTCGTGGTTGAAAGGAATCACAAAACTCAGGAGGTCCACAAAGACGTGAACTTTTATTAGCAAACTACTCACTTGGCATGGAAATTGGTATGTTAGTCCCTATTATATAAGCACATGAGTTTTGGATAAAGAGGTAAGATGAAAAAGAAGAGAGAAAGAAAGACATGAATGAAAGAGAGAAAGAGATGAATAAAAGAAAGAAAGATAAAGAAAGAATAAAAGGAAGGACACCCAGGCTTGGTGGAGGTACCATTTGGTAGAGAATTTTCTCTGCCCTGAAGACCATTTCCTCTTTTTGTATGTGAATTTGTGATCATGCAGAGTCCATTCATTCAGACCTTTCTGGATATGAGCCAGAGGGCTTCAGGGGTCCTGAGTGGTCTTGATCCCCGCTATGTTCCATGCCCACTTCTCAGCTTCATTTCATGCTTACATTGGACTGTGTTCTTATCTCCAGCAGCCAGAGAAAGGATGTTTGTCACAGAAAAGTATTGTCCTACCTCAATATGTTCCCCTTCTCCGGACACATCTTGTTCTTTCCCACAGCATGTTATTACCAACCATCCTTGGCTGGCTCCACAGCCATCCAGCTATTGGTATTTGAGACATACACATTACCCCCGTATCTTCTGGGCTTCTATACCAGCCCCCAACCATTTTTCAGAAAGCCAAGGAAGCTAAAGAGTGTTTTGGGATTCAGGCATGGTACAGACAGTGCTCACTAAACACACTCACTTCATTGTTTTCATATGAGTCACCTTTTATTTCCTTGAGAATAGAATAATCATTTGATATACATAACTACAAGGTCATGACTACCATGGGAAAAACAACACAAAATTCAGGTATCATGATAGAAAGCCAAAATTATCCCAGTACAAGAGAAAGTCAGGCCTGAATGTACCTACACAGGCTTTTTGGTGAAACTCTGAGCAGGAGTTGCTTGTGCCGCTGTTGGGATGCGGTTTTGTGAACCTGTGTGTCTGTCCATGCATGTGTAGCTCCTCTTTGCTGTGCTCTCTTTAGGCAGGGAAGTTCCATTTCATTTTCTGTTCTTCACCAATCCTATCACATGTGCAAAGAAGTAGAAAATAATTCTGCTTCCTCCAAAGGAAGAACTTAGTACCCAGGTATTGATTTCTTCTATATTCTGTGAGAGCCTGGTCCCATTTCTGAGAGACCCAAGCTTAGATTTTGAAAATATCTGGTATTCTTTTCAAAGAGAACCTGCCCCCCACCCCCAAACCCCCAGGACAATTTATGGGGAAAAAAACCCACCAAAGCCAAAAATAAAATCATCTGGAAGGTCTGCAAGAAGGAAAGGTAAACAAGTGTGAGGAATTAGAGTTGGGATGGTGGGCTGTGGGTCAGGGACAGACGCTGACAGGTTCCAGGCAGAAGCATCTGAAAGACGGGACCTGTGATGAGCCCCCCAGGAATTGCACTCTGAGGGAAACCGTGTGCATGGTCTGTTAGATACACACACCTCTCTCTAACAGCTCTACACCAAACTCTGAGCTGGGCTCTCCGGACACTGAAAGCACATCACAGTGAAAAGAGTATCATCTCTTCGGAAGAGGACACAGGATCTGCCATGCAAATGTGAACTTTGGAAAGAGAGACTGTAAGTTACCAACACGGCACCTTTGCAAACACATTAGTAATTACCTGCTAGGTAGATGCACTCTGAAAAATTTGTTCTTATATACCCGTGACACCCACAGTTACTCACTTTTGCGTTACTGTCTGAGCACTACACCTGTGTTCTGGGACCGCAGCGGGCAGTGGCTGTGCAAGCAGTGCAGGCAGGACAATAACAGGCACTGGGAGTTTTAGTCTCAGCAGGACTCCCTGGGTAGGAGGGCTCCAATTCTCAGAAGGGCCTGGTCACTTTCTTTGTTAGTGCTGGTAGCAATTCTCTAGGTTGTCCCTCACTGGCAGAGCTGCAGCTCAGCTTCTTCCTGACTGCCCATGGGGCTGAGCCTCTGCCCCAGCTGTGGGTGACTGAGTGGAGATGTCACACACAGATAATACAACAAATAACTCTGGCTGAACCCTCAGGGTTTACCTTCTTAACTCCTTCATGCAGTCTGATCCTATAGATCTGCTCTGGACCTGTCTCAAATTAAAGGCATCTGGGAATATTTTAGTAGGGATTTAACTATCCTGACTTCAGAAATGGAGATGTTGGACATGACTTGGAGCTAGTGACCCTGCACACTTTTTCCAGTCAGTGGAAATTTTTAGATGCTTCTGCAGAATAATTAATTCATTCCTAAAGGTGTCAGACAAATAGTTTTCTAAAAGTGCCAATTGGTGTCTTTCACAAAATGCTTGGAATGAGGAATGGTAATGTAGATATCTAAACATGGATGAGATTAATCCTGCTCTGTATTTGTATCCCGATCATCTCTGGAGCAGGAACTGAACTTGGGACGCTAAAATTATCTTTCTAACCATTAGGCTACTGGATATTCTCTGTCTCATTTGCTTTATATTGTATAAATGATTACAGGGACTGATGACTTGCCTTTAATCCATAATGACCAGTTGTGCTTTGGAGCACAGCAGCAGCATGAAGCTATGGAGGAGGAAAGCTGGGGCAGACACACACATTACTCTTAAAATCCTGATTTTCTCTACCCAGTGACATGGTAAAAAGTAAAAGGTCCTAGAAGTGGCTGCTTGAGCTGCAGTGGCAGAACGTGACAATGGGAAACCCAAGGGCAGAGCCCTTTCTCTGCCAGAGGTGATGGAGGAACTGCTGCAGATGCACAGCAATGCCGCTCATGTTAAGGACAGCAAGGAAGACGGTGCTGGAGCAATTGTTTTCTCTCTTTTACCCTTGGTCCTGGTCTTGAAGGGTCCACAACTGCCTTTTGTACCCCCTTTTTTGCACTTTTTTGCTGCCTTTTTTGCACTGTTACCCTATGCAGGATATTCGTGTTATGTTTTCAGCTGTGCCTTAAAACAGGTTCTTCGCAGCTCTTGGGAACACTGCTTGGTGATTTGTGCTTTGTATTTGTCGCCTTGGGATCCTGGTGTCATCCTGCTCCTTAACACATCATTTGGGATGTCTGTGCTTTCAGAGCTCCTTTCTATACAACATAGTCTCATCCATTGATTACCAATTCCCAGTATTAAGTCTACATGTCCTTTGAGTTTTTAACAGTGACACAATGCGCAACATTTGTCATGATAGAAGTAATAAGAAAACCTGAAAAAGTTTGTTTCAAAGGAGAAAATGAAATTAAAAGACATTGCATAATGAACTCACAGAAAAGGTTTATTCTTGAGAAGATGACTCCAGTTGGTGTTAAGCTGACCGGACATCCTGTGGATACCAGCCTGGGGAGGATATTTCCTCTCTGCCGAAGACTCAAAGTTTGACTGTTTTTTTTTTTTTTTTTTTTAATTAATTGATATTCTCATTCTACTTTTATAAGTTTATGTTGTTCTAGTTTTCTTTACTTTTTATGGGTTATATTGGTTGCGTTACTTAAGTTGTAGGCCAGTCTATGTAACTGTGTTGCTGTGATTTGAGTTCTTATGACTTGGTAGTTTCTCCTGTGTTCATTTTGTTCTGTGTTTTCATGCCCTGATTCCATTAGACACCATGAAATATCTGGTAGTTCCCTCAGGTCACATACATGGTAATTTAAAATATTTTTTAAATGGTGCAGTATTAGCCAATGATAAGAATTCTGTGACTATGTATATAATTTATGATTTAAAGGATAAAATTGTTTTCTTTTAAAATATTTTGGCATTTTATTATGCTGGTGAATGACCTTTCTGCTGAAAGACCTTAGTAAAAAATACGCTGCTTGCATTTTTTCCCAATGCTTTTTGCTAAAGTTCAGAAGATCAGTGCTGGGTTGCAGAGTCTATTTTCTCTTGCCTATAAATAACTCTGTATACAGAACAGAAGAGCTTTAGCAGGGCCATTCCTGCATGGCTGGCATACCCTGCATGCCAGGGGCCACGGTCCCGTGGGCAGCAAACCTGCTGTGGGCTGGAGTGGCCACGAAGATCACAGGTCCGAGCTGCCCTCTCCCAGCAGTGAGGCTGCGAGGAAGAGTCAGCCCTGTGGCAGAGCTGCCCGATTCTCTCTGCTCTGGACACGTGTCTGTGCAGGCGTGCACTGTGTTCCAGGGCACTGAGCAAAGGCAGCAGCATCTCACTCGGGCTGACTTTATCCCCCTTTCCCCCAGGGCAGCTCCCACCACTCCTGTATCCTATAAAAGCTGGCCGTAGACAGCTTTTTGACATACAAAGGCAAGAAAAGGGAGTAAGAGATGTTATTAAATGAACGGGTCAATTCATGCTTCATATTTCACAATGCTACAACTGCCTTTTTGCTTTTTAATCTATTACTTCAATGCAGTCTTTTATAAAGAAACATGTAATAGTTCCTTACTGTCCCTCAGGCTATGCTGGCTGAGGTTTCCTGTGCTTGATGTGAGAGTAATTGTTGCTGTTGTACAGTGACAGCTCATACTACCCCGCTTTGACTCGTGGGGCCCATTTGTTCCACCTGAGCCTGCAATGTTTACATGGCATGTCCTGGATCAGTGGTCCCCAACCACTTTTCTGTGTTGGCTGGGTCACCAGGAGGCAATCCAGACATGGATGGGGAAAATCAGCATCTGATTCTGCAGGGTAGTTTGCTCCAGGCCAGCCTTGGGCTGATGGTGACAAAGCTGCTGTACACATTGTTTACTGTGTCCTCCTGCTGTGAGGAAAATGCCTGGAATGAATGGGGAAATTAGGGGGAATTTGTCATTACGTTGGTCCATCATTTATTCCATTTGGACTTCATCAGCTGCATCAGCAATGGGTTTGCCAGGCCCTGCACATCAGAGCAGAGTGGGAAGGTCTGACAAAAAGGGGAGGGCTCTGGTGACATCACCTCCAGGGACCTTGTCACCTCCACTCCATTGCTGGGGAGCTCACTGCAGCTACTGAAGACCAAGGATGCTGGGGCTTATAAGTGGGGCTGAAATATGAATAACTTCTATGTAATTTGCAAAATACTGTAACAATCAGTTTTAAAAACACTAGCTATCAAACCTCCTGATTTTATTCTAAAGCCATTGAGTCCGGGACAGAGCTGCTAATCAAAGAACATAATGGACCTATAAAACTACGAGGTAGAGACCTGCTTGTTAACCTCAGGGGACTGAAGGTATGGAGAGGATTAATTTGGGCTGCACTTGCAATTTGTATTCCAGTGTGAAAAATGTTCAGTATAAAGAGAGCAGGATGAGAGATGAGAGCAGGGAATTGGGCAGAGGCTGCTTGAGGCGTGTTCCCACAGGGGCTGAGGTTGCTGATCCTCCAGAGCTGCTTCACAACCAGAGCCTGGGGCTGTGATCTTTCAGTTTTGTCTGTTGTGAAGCTTCACTTGCGTTGAGATGTGAAGTCAGGGCAGAAGTATTGCTGGAGCTCCCCTCTTTCAGGAAGAGTGCCTCACTATAAATTAGTATGTCAAAGGAATAAACAGTCAGGTCAAGGGGCTTGTACACCCCCAAATAGATTCTCAGAATAAACTGTGGTGGTTAGGGAAAGAGCTTTTGCCATTGACATGAGGCTCGCTTGGAGGCTTGTGTGCTGGGGGCTAGTTGTTGGAAAGTGTCACCAGGCAGGACTTAGTGGCACATGCCCAAGGATGCAGAGCTGTTGGTGCAGCTCCACAGCCAGAGCTGTGACCCCTTCTCAGCTGGATGTCACACAGGGTGGTTCTCTATGCTCCTCAGTGCACGGGGGATGCTCTGGTGCTGTTGTGCACCTCCAATAGGCTTTGTGACCTCCTGCAGCTGCCATGGCACAGTGACACAGTGCATTTCTGCCAGAAACCAGCTTGAAAAGCTGGGCAGTACCAGGGATATTGGAGACAGGACTAATTCAGGAGGAGGCGCATGCTGGCATTCATCTTTCTTGGGGCAATATAAAAGAGTAATCAATTAGTATTGTTTGTGATGTTCAAGGTTTGAAAAGTGCTCTGAAATATTCTGTACTAACTCCATGTTGCCTGCTGGGCTTATTTTTTAAAAACTTCTGGGGTGAATGAAGTGCTAATTGGAATAGGTATTTCATAAATGGTGAGCTTTCTGGACTATGCTGGGAAGTCTGATTTTCTTTCTGAGTTAAATAGGTACTTAAATCTAGCTTTTTGTACATGCTGGTTTAGAGACAGGATGAACAATTTTCTGGTTTATGGACTGCAATTATTTAAGTACTTCAGCTAAAGCTCTTGGCATAGTTTCAATCTGTTTGGGTAAGTACTAACACCAAAATTCTTTATTCCATATATATGCATGAATAGAAACTTCAGAGCCATGGGCAGCCCTGCTGCTTGGTGGTGGCAGGAGACTTTTGGACTAGTTGGGGTGCCTGTTGTTGTTCATTACTTTTGAGCAAAGGACACTCCAGGAAGAAAATCTGCATTTCTTTCAGAGTGTTAGTAAAGAAGTGTAACTATTCAGGTGGCTTCAGTGACAGCAATGTCCCCAATTTACTGAGAGGGGAAAGATAGAATGATGCCAGAGCCCTGGTTTCACTGCTGGCTGTTCCTCAGAATATTTCTTCCTGCTTACAGTTGCACTGGGACTCTCATCACAGATCTGGGTTTGGCTTTCATATTTTAGTTGCTCCTTCCACTGCTTCCACGTCTACATCTTTGTGTGGACAACAGGTCCATTGGTGCTATGCAGCACTCCTGGGGTGCAGAGATAAAGGGAACTATCCCAGGGACTGAATTCTCGACCTTCCTATGTCACAGTGGTGTGGTGCTAGCCCACCATGCAGTGCCAGCCCACTGCTGGAGCCTGGCTGCTGTGGAGGGTGGGAGTCCTGCAGGACACAGCTACGGCAATTCTCTCCCAGCCCCTCAGCAGTCAGGAGAGTAGGCAGCCTGCCGTGCTTGTGTGGCCTTTTAAGCAGCAGTTAGAGCAAATATCCTGGCTTCTAGGGGACACAAGAGAGAAAGGGCTCTTTTGGAGACTTATGTGAAGTCAGTCCCTAATGGGATCAGACATCCCTGGGGAAGTCCAAAGCCTTCTCTAGCTTTGAGTTCCATGGCAGTGTACCAAGAAACTTTTCCACTTCACAGCAAAGCTTCCTTCCAAGCAAGGAGAAACCTGAAGGGTGACATCCTCATTTGCTGAGGTGTGCTCTCCCACTTTTGCCTCCGCAGTTCTGGCCCCAGGTTTCCGTGGCAGCAATGTACAAAAAGAGCATAGTGGCTAAGACAGAAATGTGCCTGCAGCTTTGCTTGTCCTTGCCTTTGTAAAATGAATTTGGAGACTCCCAGTAGAGGTCATGGTATGTTGCATCCACAGACCCTGGCCTGAATGCTTGAATCATTATCAGTACAGATATTCAGCAAAGAAGATAAAACATTATTTGTACTTGCAAAAGCAGTTACTGGCTGCATGTAGACTTAGTATGTCTAATAAGTAACCTCTGGTGGTTTCTGGAGGTCAAGGGAGGTGATTTGAGCTTCAGTGCGAGGTGTTGGGTATGTCTTTACATTTGTATGACACACAGGAGTGGGTTAATGACTTGGTGTGTAACTGGTCATGACACCTCTTAGAAGAGGTATCTCATGTTGAGCTGCTGATACACATCAGGTAGAGGTTGAGAGATGCCAGATGGTGACAGAGGGCCAAAAGAACAAGGGAAAAAGAGGAAGACAAATTCTGAGGGACAGAAGGAGAAAATGGAGAATGGAAGATTTGATTTACTGAATGGCAGCAGCACTTATCTCAGAGGTAGGATTAAGAACCAGAGGAGAGCTGAGGAGGAAGAGAAGAGATTCAGAATAAATCTGGTGGTGATGAGAGCACATGAGATGTGCAGAGGGCTAAGGACGAGATGTTTGTGTTTAGCAGAGATGGCACTAATCAGATGGAATCTCATCTTTGATGGAGATGAGAAGGCTTTGGCAATGGTGGCTAGCTGCATATTCAGATGAAAAGTATCAGGGAAGAAACGGGTCCGTGTTTGAACTTCTGCATCAGTTCCTAGCAGGCAGCAATCCACACTGGGTCTAAATTGTTGGCAGTCTAATCACTGATGCCATGAAATAGATGGATATATAGGCTACAAATGCCCCTCCTGTTTAGGGGAGCACAGTGCAGTGAAACCAGTGCAACCTATGCTCTGTTGTGACTAAATGAGGAGTATTGTCTGTCCAGCTGCTTTCTGGAAGAAAAGATGACATCTTTGGTGAGATCCTGTGGGAGCTATTAAATTTCCTGGCTTTTTTATTAAATTTGTTTGGAGGTCTGCTCTTCTAGGCCCTGCAGTTTGTGTGAACGGCCTAAGGCAGACAAGTACCTGGAGAAGGAGCAAGCTACAGAGCCCACATTTGCTGCTGGTTAAGAAAAGGGCTTGAACTGAGGTGGTGGTCTGTGGTGTTTTTTGTCAAAACTCCTGCCCAAATGTGCATTGGTGATCACAGGCTGGAAGGTTTACTTACACTGTTGCACTGCAGTTTGGAGCAGAGAATCTGCATCCATCTCCTCGTCTTGTTGCAGAGGTATGAAAAAGAGCTTTTAAAAGGTGTCATAATAACAGCAGTGCAATGCAAATGCTGTACTACTATGTTTAAAAGACAAAAGACATGTTATTAACAGAAAAAAGACTGGATGAAGCCATATGGCTTCAGAACACTTCCTTGTGATACCTCAGGGTCTGAACCAGGCACACACCCAGATTTCCAACTATGAAAATGGTGGCTATTTAAACAGCAGCAAATTATTTTTGAGTATTAAAGATGCTTCGTATTTTCTATGTGTTTATTGTAATGAAAAATTGTGTTATTAGTTCAGCTGGTTGAAATTTTCTATGGGGAACAATAATCTGAAAAAACAAGGGTCTGCAGAAGTTGACTCAGGAAGTATGAAGACAAATTATTAT
>VYZR01094351.1:2149-15018 GCA_013400675.1 Oxylabes madagascariensis
GTTACTTCCACTGCTATTACTTTTGGCATAATGTGCAACAGGTTTCATTTCCCAGAATGCTTAGTGCTTTATCTCTGCCTTGAATTTTCAGTTTGCATGGAGATGCAAAATACAAATGGTCACAGATATTTTCTATGGTCAGTAAGTTAGAGAGAGCTCACAATGTCTTGTGGTGCTTTCTGGAACTGATTTTCTCCTGCAGGATAACCCCACTATTTTAAAGAAACATTTCACTGAAGTCACATTAGCATAAAGACATGCAAAGGAGAAGTGAGAATTTGACTGTATTTGTGCATAAAGGTCCTCATTGTCTGTTTCTCTTGCAGCTTAATACCTAATTTCTCTGCAGAACAGCAAGTATTTGTAATGCTTTTCACTGTACTGCTTGATTTTTTTTTATACAGTTCTGCTAAAATTCTCTGCTGCAGTCCTATTCATGTAAATCTCCATACAGGCACTTCAGAGAAAACAATGTGCTGCACACAAATCAAAACAAAACAGAAGCACAGACCAAGGACTGTTTTGTCTGCACCCATGACTTGAAAAACAGAAGAGTCATCTCAAATATGAAGTTGAAACTACATCTATATTCTTAATTAAGCACTATGCCAGGCTGTTTACAAATTTACCAACTGTGGAAGATGCAAACATAAAATGTGGAAATAAATACAATGCATTTTAAACCATATTTACAACTACCATAGAGTAAGAAAACAACATAATTTTTGAAAGTTGATACATAGTCCTGTACTACTCATTTTAGATTTCTATATATTTCTGGTTTATGTTTTTTTTTTAAGATGGGAATTTACCATTTGTTAATGACATCAGAATTTCATCTCTTCCATGAGGATGCCACTCATTTCCAGCAAATCTATTGAAAAGCTGACCCATCATGATTTTGAAAACTCAAGTGACAACCGAGAGTCTACCCTGGTAATGGACAGTCTATGCGGTACGCCCATTATATGCCCCCAGATTGTCAAGTAGTGAGATAGCACCCTACAATTATTAGTGGGAATATCATCAGTATTGCCCTGCTAACAACTTGGGACCCTGAGAAAGTGAGGCCAAAATTCTGTATATGATGCAGGTTGGGCATCCCCTTCTTTCTGTACTTGTTCTGTAGTTCTGTAGTCTTTCTTCATATTCTGTCATGAAAAAATGCTTTACTTGCAAGAATTAATATAATTAAATATTAATCCCAAGCATTTAATGAAGCTTTCCAAAAAACAGATTATATATTCCACACTCCATTTTATATTCCTTTAACTATCTATTATTATGAAGGAATTCCAGAATTCATCAATATATTTATTACTCCAAAATATATTTATTATTTCTCAGGGAAACACAGAATTTATTGCATAAATTTTGCTGCACAAAACATTGGTAAGATATCAGAAAGCCTTCTGGAATTTTTTTCTCAGAACTGTCCTGTGCCAGACTGGATGAGACAGCTGAAGGGAGTAAATCTTGATTTGCTACCAGTATAGCCCAGTGACCCAAGAGCATTGCAAAAGTGACCAAAAGTCCTCACTTCTGGGTTTGCCACAGGGGTAGCTGGAAGGGATTTCAGGAGCAGACTGCAGCCAAAATAGTTTTATTCAGGGCTATTGTAGACCAGAAAAAGAGGAAGTTTATAAATTAAACCAGAACACTTTACCTATTGATCTGTTTACATTTAAACTGTTTCTGTTCATGAGCAGCTGTCAAGAGAAGTTATGTCCTTCTACTTTTGATGTTTAGATTGTATTTTCACTACAAATTTGACTCTAATGCTTATGTTTAGTATCAAGAGCTTAACAAAAATCAATATGTTCAAGAACATATGAGATTAGATGAAGCAAGAAAATGCTTCCAGGCTTAAAACTTATTATTTATTCTCCGGTAATACCATTTTTGTTTCACAGGTTCACCGTATATATATATACAAGATAGCCATTGCTCTTCAATATTTTTCTAATCCTATACTTCTTTGTTGGCATACAGTTTCTTATCCAGAATTAGATGAGGGTTTCTGGCATGCAGCTGCAAGGTATGTAGAATTGTAGATGCAGTTTTGTCCATTGAGACCACAGGTTCACTTAGATCAGTGACAAAAGTACAGCACAACTCCACAGAGAAATCTTTTCAATGAAAGTTTAGATACCAGGTTTTAGACTCAGGAAAGGATTCCAAGAGCTTTTTGAATAGTAGGCTGGACCAGCATAGGAAAGCTGGCCTGAGCTTTTGATATTCACCACTGGTATGTGAGTGCTTGGGAGCAGTATTCATTAGTAGATATTTATTAGTAAGGATTGAATCTTTCACTGCCTTACATGAGCCTAACAAATACATTGATGAATAGGAGTTGTCTGCCTTGTGCTTCTCAGGGAATAGAAACCACAGCTTATTGTCTTCTCATTAATATTTCCATACTGCATGCTTACAAGATAAAGAAAAGCCCATAAGCAAATGCACAGCCTACTTTCAAGCTCTTTTAGCAATCTCTCTCAAACACACCTCTGTGCCCTCTTCTGCCCAGTGTTGCTAGAACCTGACCAGGAATTTCCCTAGAGAGAAACACAAAGCTCTATACTCTGCTTTTTAAGCTATTCATGCTTACTCAAACCTGTCTCAAATGTCAACAGCATTTACAGAGCTAACAAGAAAACAGCTGGGGCTGGAGCCAGCACCATGCCATGCATGTGTCCCTCGCTCTGCAGGATGAGGGTGCATCCTTTGCCAGCCAGCACAGGCTCGAGAGCACTTCAATTCTCCTTTACCAATTCCCTGTCTCCAGCTCACCTACTCAGTTCATCTCCTCACTGTGAAGTAGCAAAGAAGGAGAAAAACTGTTTACCCTTTTTCTTCTTCATTACAGTCATGGTTAATTATTATTTCTGTCTCATCTGCAGTACCCAATGATCTACCAGGTTTTGAGGTGCAGAGGTTGCAGCAGGACAGTGTATTAAAGACATGATGAGCAAAGGTCCTTCTCACTGTTCTCCCCATGCCTACCAAAGCAGGAGACAGAGCAGTCTTTTTCATTCCTTCCCAAAAGCTGTGTACTGGTGGGAGAAACAGGAGAGGGAGGCAAGATGAAATTCAAAGGGGGGAGAAGAGAGATAAATGGCAAGAGAAAAAATACGGAAGGGAGAGAAAGGCCTTGCATAACCTTAGGTCTTGGTGCAGGCTAGTCACACTTTTTTCTGTTGCAAGCTTCGACAGCTTGCTAGACCATTCAGAAAATGTTCCCACAAAAAAAGGATTTAAACTTCTAAAAAACCTCTTCTTTTTACTGTTGTTATACCCTGATAATTTCCAGGATTTCTAACAACATTCCAGTTTCCAGGGAGACATAGAAATCCATATAAGAAATTATTAAAACAAGAAGCACACATAAGAAATTAATAAAACACTCACTGTTTTGCCACTTGCTTCCTTTGATAAAGGAGGGCATTAGCATCTTTCAGCTGAACAGCTTCCACCCAGTTCCTGTGTACGAGAGCACACACCAGGACCATATCCATGTGAGACTGATATATTCCTCAAAACTCCCAAAGCACACACAGTGCACCATTGGCTGGTACTGTGGGCATCCAAGACTGCAGAGTGAAAGTTAATTTACATAGTGAACAGTAAACACACAATACAATATACTCTCTGTTATATCAATTAAATGGAAAAGTCCTGATCCTTTTTTAAAAAGAGAAGTCTACTCATTTCCCATGCATAAAATACTACGTCAAGAAAGTCACAAGTCCTGGATTAAAAATGGCACCTTTGAAATTCTTCTTCAATGCTTATGATTTGAGGACCTGTAGCCCACAGCAAGCCACTAACATGCAGACAAAGTGCTTATACCTCAACACTTGTATGGCACAGCCTCTCAAAATCAACCGCTGTCCTTCCTCGACAACATTTATTTCTTAATATAGAAATAAAAGCAAAGCCATGCTGGATTGTCTTTCCTATTCCAGTCCTCTCATCTTTCTCGTTTTCAATTATGGGTTAAAACATTGAAGAAGAAAGTTTCCTATCTCTTGATCCAGAACCTTAAGCTTAAAGAGACTGAAGCAGAAGGGAAGTGAGGAGGGGGGTGGGAAGCCCCTGTGAGCACAGATCATCTTCTGGGAGTTCTCTGAAGAAAAAAGCAAAGATGGAGCCCAAGCACACTATGGCGTGCTCTCCCTGTTTACTCTAGAATATCCCCAATTTACTGACAGCACAAAGCAGTACCGTATTGTTTATAATGTCATTTCTCAAGAATGCAATGTCCCACCCTCTCCCACTCTCAGCTTTAAAATTGTTTGATGAACACAGTTTTCCAGTAAAGACAACATGATATTTGGCCAGAGTGGTGGAATAAGAAACATGATTCTTTTCATGTTGGACACTTGCGTAATATTTCTCCACATCCAAAGCTGGGTTTATGCAGGATTACAGCAATCCTTTTATTATTCATGAAAGATGACAGCATGCCGTGTGATAATGTTTAGGTTAGTCATCATGCAATTTACAATAGCTTATGAGGAGGGAAATATGAAATTTAGTTAGTAAAATGAAGTCTTTAATTAATTTCATCTGTCCAACATTTTCTCTTTTTTTTTTTTTTTATTCAAGCAGTAAATATCTTCCAAAGACACACAGAGACTTGTCTTACAGCAACAGCTAAGAAAAGTGCTTATTAGTGCTGTGAGCCTGCCACGTATGACACAGCCAGGTTTGCCATGCTGTGGATCTCAGATCTGCGTGAGAAAAACAGATTGCACGCAACCCTTTGTAGCTACTCCAGGCCTGCAAAGGCTTGCATGTCCCACGCTGGAGAACAGCATTCCTCCAGTGGAAGAGGAAAGGAGACAACCCTCAGCCCATCACCACCTCCTCATGTAGGTAATGCCACTACCTCCACCAGAGCAGGAGAGACATAGGGACATCCTTCCAGGGAGAGGTAAGCAAAAAGCAGGGAAAAACACACGTGAGAGCTGTTGAGATTAACTTTTCCAAAAAGTCTCCATCCGACCCTCCGGGTGCTATCAGTAATGTTAATTGTAGATGATCTTCTAAAGGCAACAATATGAGGCATGGACGGGTTTTATTGCAGTACAGCCATAAATAATTAAATACAATGTAATAAATGAACCTGTCAAAACCAGCTGGCATAAAGTTAGACTGACTAATCTGATCTGACTGCCAAAATCAGCACACAAGAAAATCTCCATCTGTGAGCTGAGCGCCCAAGGTGCTCAGGGGGCCTGTTGTGCATGCCTGTCTCAGCTACCCAGAGCAAAATTGATGCTCAGAGGTGCTCTGTGAGGCCAGGTGAGTGTCCCATAGGACAGAGGAGTGTGAAGGACAGTAATTAATTTCTACTGCACATCACCATGTGTCATACATACAGACCAGCACTGGATTTTTTTTTTTTTTTTTTTTTCAAAATAGGATAAAACACTTCAGGGAAAGCTGACTCTCCAGTAAAAATTTTTTCTTGCATGTACGCACAACACTTCTTACCTACATGAACTGTATTAATAAAATATCTCTGATTGTGTGAAAAATTACTCAGAGCCAAGAAGTTAAAAACTACACCCTTAACTCCGAGGCTTGAGCATTTTTAAAATGTGACTTTTCTCCTCTTTTCATTGTGCTAAAAAAAAATTAGTAAAAAGGAAATTAATCTGCAGCTGACCAAAACACACTTCAAAACACATGCATCATAAAAAACTGGCATTTTTGGAAGATGAATGTTGGCCACACATTGGTGAAGTTATTGGAGTTTTTCCTTTAGGATCAGACATTAGATTTAAGTATTATTAACACTTAAATAATTTGCCAATTTTTCCCCTTACGAAGCTTCTTTTTTAAATTGTTATTGGTTTGTTTCCTTTGAAATTGCATTTCAAGTGTGATTTTAAATGAAATTTTAATAACAATATCCCTTTAAAAAGTCAAATACACTTTTGGGAAATGAAAAATATTTCAGAACAGAAATCTTGCCATTTCAAATCAGCCTCAACACTTTCCATGCTGCACTCTCTTATTTATGGCTGACCAGCCATTTCATTGAAGATAAAGAATCAGACAGTGAGATTTTTTGCTGTGTCTGCACACATATATACATGTAAAAACATATACAAATACACACACACGTATACTATTTTTCCGAGGCCAATTTGGATAAACAAAAAGCCAGAGATGCCTGAAAATGGTGATCTCTAGTGGAATAACTCTGTAGCTACAATAGGCATCAATGTTACCAGGAGTTTGCTTTCTCCATCTAATTGCAATTAACGTTCTAGCAGGGCCTAGAGATGTTGTTGTAATTGCAATTTATTAGACTGAGACAATGATTTCTTGATAGTCTCTTCCTTCAGTTGGGGGAAACATACTCACTTTTTTAGTATTTATTTATTCATTTATTTATTTATTTGCAGTTGGATGTATTTTTGGGAGGATCCTCCACCCCATAACAAGACCAGAGCTAAAGCCGATGAAAAGCATTTCAGCGCTTGAAATTTTTTTGCTGACACACAGCCTTGTTCGCATCTCTCTCTTTTACATTTGGACAACGAGGAGAAAGGGATATTATCCTTCACATACTGATACAACATAAATATTTTGAAGTTGCTCGCGTAGATAAGAAAAAATGTTCCTGCTTCTGCCTCCCTTTCTGCATCACATTTTGCCAACAGCTGCTTCATTTAGCTATTGTCAGGCATGATGCATTAAAAAAAAAAGTGTATGCTCTGAGCGGAGCTCATGTTTGAGTGACGGTAGAGCAAAATCCTGACAGATCTGGTGTGGGCACAGCTAAGGAAGATGCGACATTCCCTGTCACCCAACGCACTTCAGGGACCTTCGCTCTTGCCATCTAATCTTGCTCGCAGGACCTGCAGCGCCAGAAAGGCCTCTCCACCTTTGACTTTAGTCATGTCGCGAGGCAGGTGCCAGCGCCACAATTCCCCTCCACCTTTGACTTTAGTCATGTCGCGAGGCAGGTGCCAGCGCCACAATTCCCGCTTTTGCGCCGGCCGTGCGTGCCCAGGGCAGGCCCCTCTCGCAGCGGCCACGTCCCGGCGCTCACAGGCACACCGATAAATCTGCTGCTCACACCCGGGACCGCGGGCTGGCACCCACCGCCTCCCTGCCCGCTGGACCCGCTCCTAATCAGGCTTCCTGCAGGAGCGGCAGCGCCGGCCCAGACGGCGGCACATTTCTGTGCTGGGTGCCTGCCTTAGCGGGGGCCTTTTCCTTGGAATTGCAGCCAGGCGGCCAGAGCGGCAAAGGAGGTGTCGGGGCTCGGCGGGGAAGTCTGGGAGGAAGGCAGCGCCGTGCGGAGAATGGCAGGAAAGCCGCTCCGCTTCCCGGTGGCTCTGTCTGCCGGGAGGGAGGCAGCGCGGCGCCTGGAGCCTGCCCGCCCTGGAGGCGCGTCCCGGGATTTCCGAGTCGCAGCCGCAGCTCTTGCTAACAGCCAAATATTTCACTCTAGAGACATACTACACTTCCTGATATAGGATGCACTTGCATGTCTCCTGGTGACCTTAAACACTAATAAAGGAGTCATAATACGACCTAGACGGGCCATGAGAGCCAGCCGGCGCACGGGTGACTGAGAGGGAGGTTCAAGGGTGGGAGCGCTTGTCTGCTCTTTGTTCGGCAGCTTGCGAGTCGTGTTCCTTCCCTTTCGATTATGCAGAGGAAGGGATTTTAAAATACATTTGTGCTGCCCTTTTGCCAACAGCAGAAATTAATCCAATGTGCTGGGAGAGAAAAAGCTCCATGTGCTGACGGCTGGGGCTCACCAGCATCTCCCGGCAGCTTGCATCTGATCGAGGAATCCTCTCGGCTCTTGCTCCCCACAGCTGCAGCCTACCAAGGAAAAGGGCAACACAGCGCGAACACTGATCCTCCTAGGGGTCCTACTCACTTATTTCCACTGCCTGGACAGGCAAGAAGCCGCTGTGCCTATGTATCGTGGACATTTTAAGGCTGCCTTGCAGTTGTAAAGTCAGAAGAGACCTCCCGCTCCTACCCAAATCACAGGCTGAAGGAATGGTGAGGTTCTCGATGTTGTTGGTCCAGAATTTCTTCTGCTGACCACAGACTTACCTGCTCTCAAAAGAGTGGAGGACTTAGCCCCTTCAGTGTAAGGAAATACAGACGCTATTACATGCTGCCTCCTGCCACGTGTGGAGTTTTGTACTGCCTTGGCCCTACAGCTAAGCAAAAATAAGCAGAGAGAGGTTAATTTTGGACCATGCTGGCAATCCAGCTATCAACCATAAAATGTGCTCAGACTTGCTAAGTAATGAGTGAATGATGACTTTGTTACCAGCAAAATGGTACAGTGTCACAGTGTTAGAGATCAAATGCAAGTGGAGGAGAAACAAGAGACCACCGGGATAAGAGACAGACTTTCTCATCAGCAGAGAAAACTGTTTTACTCTTTTAATAGCTATAAAAATACTCTATTTGATCATGAACCTATGCTATTTAGATCTGTTTATTTGTAAAAGGAAGGATAACAGTCTTCAACTCTGTATTACATAAGATCAGCTGACATTTGCTATGATATCATAGACCAACAAAATGAAATAACTTGCAGAGAAAATATTGACTTTCTTTGTCTGAAATTAAGCCAGCAGAGAGAAGAGAGATGAATATAAAATAAGAAAAAATATTAGAGCAGTCATATCCAAACTAAATTTAGGTACAAGTGATGCATGTCCTAATTTAGGAAAGCGCCAGAAAAGATCTTAAGCATTATTATCTCTAATATAAAAGCTTTAAATTGCAGAAAGCAATCCTCAGCTAAGAAACAATGCATTGAGACAATTCTCACAAGTAATAAAAAGCAAAGTGCACCATGATATCATCCCCCAACACTTTCACAGAATTCCCACTGATTTTGACAGGAGCTATGCACACATTTTGGAGGGAGGCCTTCAGCTGCATGGAGAAACAGGAGGCTGAACCTGTACACATGGCAATTCTTAATGCTCATTTTCACTGCACAGCCCAGCAACTCAAAACACTTTAAGTCTGGTCTCAGCTAAGACACTAATCAAATAACCTCACATCTGACATGCCCTTAGAGTATCAGTCTGCCTTCAAGACTCTTTCCCAGGATCTGACTGACAAGGGCAATTAATCAGGGTTGGGTCCACTGTAGCCAACAATGTGACGTCAGTGCAAAGTTGGTGAGAAGTCCACACCAGAGCTCTTTTTTTGCATCAACTTTGTTCTTAACATAGTGCTGTTGCTCACTTACACCTCATTTTTTAAAAATAAATACATGTTTTTGAAGCTTCTGGTAGAATACATTTCTCAACTTGACTCGATCCAGTAAACTTTAACAGAAATTTCTATAAAATCCTATTCACTCACATTCCACTTTTTGCAAAGAAGAAAGAAGCAATCATGACTGTCCGAATATTTCTGTCACAGAGATTTTTCTAACATTTCTTCTCTACATTCCGAACAGCCTCCTGCATAAATTTTCTAGGGTCTGATATGCTCACTTGGTTTTTTTAATTTATCATCATGTGTATGGAAAATATTCTGCTGACTTTTTCCAAATTCTTCCTTTTTAATCCAATGCATCTAAAAAACAACTCTATCTCCCCCCAGTACTAGGCTTGGAGGGGATGAAAAGCTGTCTCCTGTGTGCTCTAGGGTTTCAGGATTGCAGAAGCTTTGAATGTCAATCTTTCTTTAATATTTATAGGAATTGATTCATTGCACTACACCCTCACAATGGAGTTTACACTTGTGTTCATAAATCACACCAGGTCAAGAACCGTATTGAGGATGTCACCTATTCAGCATTTGGCCTTTATGTAGCAAAAGCAGATTTAGAAGGCTTTGGAGGCCTTGCCACTTCTTAGAGAATCCTGATCTTTTGCATTCTGTTTTCCTATTGTGCCTTATTAAGCAATACTTCCATCTCCTGTTATCCCTTACTAGTTCTATGCAAGCAGGGTTGTTAGCATCCCCCTGCAATGCTCCATACCTCTCCACCTCTTTCCTTCTTCCTCTTGGCCTTTTGTCTGCTGTTTCTGTTGAGTATTTCTACACAGCGTTTCAGTTGCTTTAAAGGCAACCCTATTGGTGCCTCAGCTGATCTCAATTTGTATGTTACACAAGAAAGAAAAAACCTCAAAAACGGTCTGAAATACCATTTTCTTTTTACTGCATAAAATACACCATAAGTTCACCTCATGCCATGGACGTGTTTCCGTTCTCCTCCGCATCAATTTTTCCACGGAAACTTGCACCAGTGTCATACAGGACAGGAACACCCCACACCTAGGCTTGCCCTTCGTGAGAGGAGGAGGGCGCTGCTGGCAAGGTGAGTGTGACTGACAGACAAATGGCCCGAGGCTCTTTGGCACATGTGTTTCTCAAGCTCCAGTTGTGAGCTGACATGTTTACATTGCAAACCACTCACAGATTGCAGTGGGTGCAAAGAGGCATCTTCAATTATTCGTGTGGCCTCTTCCCCATAAATAAAATATTAAGAAAGAAAGAAAACTGTCTGCTAGCCTGTTTACTGCCAGAATTTCTCCCATCTTGTGGTACTCAAGCACAGTGACTGGGACAAACTCCTGGGCTGTGGTGGAAACAAGAAACTATGACAAATAAGGCCAGACAATGGTCAGGTGAAGGGCACTGTGATGATGGGATGGCCCTGCAGCAAGGGGCAGGTCAGGGCGCTGGCTGACATGCAGGCACACTTCAGCACGTCATCCCAGGCTTGCTGTCACCCCACAACAGGGAGCTGTTGGCCACATCAGTCCTGCTTGCCCTGGGGGTGAAAACAGCCCTTTCAGCCTCCCCAGCTGCTCAAAGGGGGTCACCAGAGTTACATAACAGTTTAACCCAGGTGGCGTCTCTGTCACATCCAGCTCCTGTGTACCTCAGCAGGACTCAAAATCAATACCAAGGGAGCTTCTTTTGGGCCATAATGCATGTTCATGTGTTCAGACCTTTTTCTAACATGGTAACGTGGCACAAACAAAACCACAGGCAGATACGATGTCCCATGTGAATCTCGTGTAGATGTAGAAATAGCTTTGGTCTTGGTATATTTCAAGTGGCTATTTTTTTTTTTTTTTCCAAAGAACCTATTTGAGTTATAATCTAAACACCATTTTTCAAAGTGACCTTAGGGTCTGCCTCCCTCCAGCTCTGGGTCAGGCCAATAGCTTCTCCAAGCTGGTAGTTAGATCGCTTCACATGTGGCTGGGCTTTGCACATCTCAATCCATAGATATCCCTCCTGTTTGGCATATGGCAACGGAGATAGGAAGACAAGGTCCCGTGCAGGGCACTACCTGAGTCCTATGTCACTTCCTGGCACACAGGAGAAAATAAGAGCTTCAGTTCATGCTGGGTATATTAGTAGAGAGTGCAGGGACCAGTTTTGCCAGTACTCTTTAAATTTTGATCTTTTATAACTAATGAAAAAGAAATTTATTAACAATTAAATTAACCAAAGCAGAAAAAACACCCACATTTTGGAAGACCAGTCTCCAGCAAGAACCTGTAAACAGTGTGGTTCAGCAGTGCTTGGTTTTCTTTTCCACAATTTCCTAGGAGTTGTATTCATCCTGCCTTCAAGGATTGGTGCCCCTGTTTAATCAGATTTATAACAAGCCTAATATTTAGATTCTCAAGAACAATTTGAGATTTCCTTCCAGTGAACATTAGAAAATGATACTGTGATTAGCCACGATATCTCTCTGACTGAGACTGTTAAACAAAACAAGCAGTTGGCACAACTATTTGATTTAGGAAGAAAGAGAAGCAAGAGTAATGACAGCCAGTTTCCAGGTTTTTAATAGAGGAAATGTTTTTGATACAGAAGTCCCATCCCAGTTGTATTTAAGTTCACATACTAGGTAACACAAGTTGTTTTTCAAACATGGAAAAGTTCAGAAAAGCTGATTAAATTTATTTCTTACAGCCCTCTATTCACCTTTTTCTTTATGCAGCCCCTGAAAGTTAAAAGAGGTATGACATGTAAGATAACCAAAGGGTCAATCCTGCCTAAAAATATATTAGTCAGCTAAGACAAGAGCAGTTTTTTGCCCAGCTTTGCCTTTGGACTGTAAGGAAAGAAAGCAGAAAAAGAGACATTATTTTTCAGAGAAATAAGATGTCAGTAGAACTCTCGGAGAACAAAGAAAATCTTTTCTTTCATTGTGCATTACAGTCTTAGAAAAATAGTGAACTGACTTTCTTCTCACATTTTTTACCACAAGTGATACACAAGGCAGAAAAAATCTTCTCAATAGATTATGAAATTTCAAGCTGAACCTATAAAATTTGGAAAAAAGTTTAGATTTGACCACTGTGACACTGAAACAAGTGGCAAAACAGAACTCTACAACTTTACATTTTTGTTTTCTATGATGCAGTCTAATCCCTTCCAAAACTGAAGACTATACAAGGCATTGACTAGAGAGCTGTTCCTTTTTCTTCAAATTTCAAAGTGCTTTTTTCCCTGGTCTGAAAATGTCTTAAAAGTAAACATCTGTCTTTCATCTGCTGGATGGCAATTTAAGAACAACTACCATTAACCCCCCAGGCACCTCTGCAGATTTGAGGTTCCTCACAGCAAGAGATGCTTGGGGCTCTTGAGGGTCCTTGGCTGCAGAGTAACGCAGAGCATCTAGATCTCTTTCTGTGAAGAAGAGAATACAGCATCAGGGATCCCTTTCTGCAATACAGCTGGGGCATATGAAAAAAGTCATAAAAAAGATCCTAAAACAAAACATCACTTACAGTATATGTCTGTTCCTACATGTGTTCCCAATAGTGTCTTCAAGATAGACCAGCTTTTTAAAAAAAAAAAAAAAAAAAAAAAAAAAAAAAAAAAAA
>VYZR01094351.1:20024-41093 GCA_013400675.1 Oxylabes madagascariensis
TGGCTGGGTTGAGCATTTGGAACAGGATGAGCCACATACTGGTCTGATATGAGAACTACCATGTTCCTAAAAGGAAGAAATATTGTAATAATTCTAAAATCAGCCTCAAGGTAACATTTTTTCCCTTTTCACCATCATATCTGGAAGGAAAAATATTTAGCAGAGCTGGTCACTGCTAACCTCATTCACTAACTTATTATTTTTACCAGCTGAGCTGCAACACTAAAGCACTGCATTTCTGCCTTTAGATTTTAATTACAGCATCCAACTCCCACTACACCAGTGTGCTTCCCAACCATGAGATTTTCCTGGCCACGTCTCTGACCCCACAAGACTGTGTGCAGAATCCCTCACAAAAAAAAGCAGTACCCCTGCCTTTACTACTTCTAATGTAAGCCTCTATACTGTCCCACAGGTACAACAACCACAATTTCACTGAATCCTTGGATTTTGTCTAGTTTATTTGGCCTAAAATGCTATTCATTCTGCCAGTGAACTGGCAGAGCTACGTTTAGTATCAGTATCCAACAAATGTTTTTTTGTCTCTGCTCCATTGTCTCTGCTCCATAACAAAGTCAGGATCCAGACACAGCCCACACACTTGTTCTGTGGGGATCACTCTTATTAATCAATACCTGGCTGAGTGTCTAACAGGAAAATATATCAGTTGAAGGTATTTTTTGCATTAAATAATTAAATATTTTTCATTAAATGACACTGAGATATCAGACTGATTTTTCAATCCTTACTAATGCCTTTGACAGGCGGCAAGTCCATGTGAGTTACTGACTCCTGTAGGACAAGGCAGAGGCTTTTTGAAAGGTTACAGAAAAATCCTGGTATTGGTTAACAAATTCATCCTCTCCTGTGTGTGACTGGTATAATCAAGGGAAAATGTGTCATGAAATACTTGAAAGAAAAAGAGTAGGTGTGGTTTAAAGTGCAAATAAATCTCTACCTTTGCTGTCTCTCAGCAGATCACAGCAGGCAGATTAAGGTTTTGTGTCACTACTAGTGGACTGTTTGTACCAGGCTTGAAAACTTACTACCCTGACATTAATCCTAAACTAAGGCTTATTAGCCAGACCAAAAGCATCTGTGTTGCCATGACCCACAGCTTTTAAGGAAACAAAGCAATTAGTATAGTTATAAATAACTGCTTTTGAAGAGCATAAGTCATACAGTTCTAGTTTTCTTTCGTGTCTCTTATAAACAAACTGGCCCTTAAAATAAACGTGTTAAGTGCAAAGACATATGAGATATATGACTGTGACAAGTAATAGCCTCTTACAAAAATTTGGGAGTTTGGGGCTTTTACACTCCTAGAGTAATAAAGAAGACTGTATGAGTTTTTTTAAGGAGTGTAATGACATCTGAGAGAAGAGCTTCAATTGCCATTGATATCTGAATCTCTCAGTCAATTATGTGCAGACATATTTCAAAGTAATGGATACACCATCTTCTTCTGTTTCTGCCAGGAGCAGAGAGAAGCTTGGAAAGCAGGGTAGCTCAGCCTCTGGCCTCCTGAAACCTGGGATTTTACCTCCAGCACAGCAGGAATGGCAGCAAGCAGGGGCAGGGAGCAGTGTTGAACTGATCAGAAGGAACAAAGGCAGTGCCACCGATTTGGTCAAGAAGTCAGATCCTTGCTGTCTTTCCCAACTGCTTTTACTCACTGAAACTTTTCTCTTCTTGTACTTTTCGCGTTGTTTAGTTAGACCTGTTATGTCAGCTGGAATGCTTACCTAAATGAAGGCTGTGATGCTTTCTGTCACACTACTCTTCTTTGTCTGAAGCTCCCACTAAAATCACTATGTTATTCTGGAGAAAGTAAGAGGTTTAATAAGGAGAATAAATATACGGAGGCAATAATATCGTATCTGAACAGATATTTCCAGCAAAGGAATGCAGACTCAAAACTTAAATAAAGTGACAAGCAGAACTCTTCTCTTGCCCCTGAGTCACAACATGGGTGTCACAGAGGTAGAACAGTGGTGCAAGAGACCAGAGCAAGCCCTTTACCAGCAGCAATTATAGCAAGGATACTGAAATGTTTCTTGAAACTGACATCAAAGAGTTCCCTACATGTGCCCCAGCATTACTGAGAGGGGTACTGGGTAACACCAGGTTTCTAGATGATGGAAAATTTTCTTTTGGCTCTTTGGGCTTGTTGACTGTGGGAATGAGAGACTCCTGAGCAGGTACTAAAAGACTGCCACAGTACTTTCCAACATGACCTTGTAACAAAACTTTGGGTCTCACCTTACCAATAGATGAAACTGCTGCTGTGGAAGAGCTCCAGCCATAATCCAAGAAGGGAATACTGATCACATTTTTCTTTCTTCACTGGGCAACAGCTACAGATTCCAGCATGGTGTGAGGCAGGGATTTTTTTAGGTTCCAGAAGGTGATGAATCCAAAGTGCAAGGCAAAATGTGTAACTCTCCTGCTGCTTGAAAACCACCAGGCAGAGATGTTAATTTTAACAATCTGTCACAGATGCTACAGATTGGTAAACTAGGGACTTGGCTATTTTTCACTTCATGGAAATAATTTAGTTATCTAGTCTAGCACTAACCAGCCTACTGCTCCTCTCTTCTGGAAAAATGCATAACAGGGGTGTAGCTTTGAACGTGGGGAGACCAAACTGAAAATTATAACCGTTTTCTGCTCCATCAGAGACTTCTGCTCTGAATTTGAACAGAGCATTTGCATGTGTGTCAGAATGACAGGATTATAAATATCTCGGCCCTACAACCCAAGGCTGGTCATGAGATCAGTGATAAAAACATTTTGGGCCCAACACACTTTGTTCAAACATGAGTTTCCCACTAGCTGCACATTCCCATTTCAAGGCATCTGCTAAACCTTTTGCAACCACGACTGGCAGCCCTGGGAGGACTCAGTCAGGCTGGAGCGCTCTCTGCAAGGCCAGAGGTGCCTTCTTCTGCTCCAGAGGCTGTTGGGGTGACCCTAGGCTGCTGTTAAACTGGTCATCCCCCATAGCCTTTCCTGTAGAAGGTGACAGGTTCTACAGCAGCAGCAGGATGGGCTGCTCTGCTTGGACCATGTAATCTGTCCCTCCTATGCTCTTCTCCAGATTCTTACATGGAGGCAGCAATGACAGTAGGGACAGTGGAAGATCCTGCTTCGCTCACTGTTGGTCTGAGAGCAGACAAAGCTTGTCTACTTTTATTATACCCTTTTGCCATAGTAGGTCATGAAGCGCACATGTGGAGTGTAAATCTTCATCCTAAAACTATAATGGCTATTGCCTTGCATAAGAGATCTCTGTTATTGCCTTTGCCTTCAGTATAAACAGTCTCAACAGCAGGGGAGCATCCTCCTGTGCTGATATGCTGGTGTGTGTTTGACTCTGTCTCCCTAGCATTCTTGTTGTGAGCAAGAGAGAAGGTGTAGCAGAGGGACGGTGGCTCAAAGGAGAAGAGGTTTTCTGATTCAGTGTCCGTCTCTGCCTTTGTCTGTTATCACACAGTGATTGAATTACAGCAGTGCAAAGGAGGCTGTGAGAACATCTCCATCCACTGACCACAGAAACAGAGAGGTCCCTCCAACCAGAGCTACAGAAGAGATATAGATCAGCAAAGGAGCCCTCTGCCTTTACAAGCCCAGACAGGCTCTGCAGCAGCTGTTATACATGACATGCCATGCCATTAGTCCTGGCCTTCTTGCCCTCGTGACACTACCCCAGAAGACCAAAGTTTTGTCTTTTCCTCCTGATCTGGTTTCTCACCTATCACTTTTTCATGTGGCATGGCTTAAAAGTGGCCCTCAGTTTGATAGTGCTGATGCTAAAATGTATTAAAGCAGCCTGATTTTCAGGGAGGAGGTTTTACTGAGGCCTGTCTCTAGTAGTGTTCCTTAAGGTTCAATACTGGCCCCAGCATTATTTAATTTATTCATAAGTGACTTGGATGAAGGGGCAGATACCTCCTCAGCAAGTTTGCTGGTGACACTAAGTTGGGAGGAGTGGCCAATCCCCTCAGAGGGCTGTGCAGCCCTTCAGAAGGACCACAACAGGTCAGAGAGATGAGCAGAGAGGAACTGCCTGAAATTCAACAAAGGTAAATGTGGGGTCCTGCACCTTTAGGATGAATAATCCTGGGCACATGTAGAGGCTGGGGGCTGATCTGCTGGAAAACAGCTCTGCAGAGAAGGCCCTGGGGGTCCTGGGGAGCAACAAGCATCTGTGAATCAGCAGTGTGCCCTTGAGGCCAAGAAGGCCAGTGGTATCCTGGGATGCACTAAAAGAGCATTCCCAGCAGGTCGAGGGACCTGATCCTGCCTCTCTACTCAGCCCTGGAACAGGTTGCCCAGAGAGGTTGTGGAGTCCCCATCACTGAAGATATTCAAGAACTGCCTCAACACAATCCTGTGCCATGAGCTCTAGGATGACTCTGCTTGAGCAGGGAGGTTGGACCAGGTGACCCACTGTGGTTCCTTCCAACCTGACCCATTCTGTGATTCTGTGACTTGCAGACTAAATACATTAATTGCTTTTACATTTATACTCAGTGTGTCAGGAGACAGTAAAAGCCAGACTGAAGGCTAGTCTGGAAAAAGAGTGTATTTCAAACTCATAGGACCACTTCAGCAAAGTGTAACCACCCTAAATTCCATTATGGTCACAACCTCAGAGGCATGTCTTCTGGATTCTACAATGATCATGTAGCCAAAACAGAATATGAGCCTGAGGGTTGTAGGTTCAGTGGCACACTGTCCACCACTGCTGAAAGTAGAGAAAGACTGTATCTTATCCAGCTTTGGTGGTGCTTCATGCCGTGTAAGTAGTGCCAGAACATGATCAGTTTCTAGGGTTAAACTGAATAATACTGCAAGAGTTTTGCTATCTGGTAGTTCTACAGTCAAAAAACTATTAATTCACGTGATTTTACAGGGGGTCCTACAAAAAAAAATCAAACTAACAAAAAGAAACAGTACTATAAAAACACAAACCACTTAGAAAGACACTTTTATTTTTTTTCAGTTCTCCTGTGATGAAAGGTTTGCCAGTTTGCAACCTGGCATAATTTGCCTCTTGGCAGCACATACCTCTCTCACTTAGCTGCTCTGAATTCCTTCTACTTCTTCAATGTATGTGCTCTCCATTGGCTTTGTCATGGAGTCTTCACCATCTGTATCACGTCAGCAGCACTACGACCTTACAAACTAGAGAAAAGGCCTTTCTCTCAGCCTGTAACTTCCTTACCCATTGCTAGGATTGCGCTTTTAAGACTCATTTAGGAAGACAAGAAAATTAAAGGGAAAAAAAGAAGAGAAGACGTGAGAGGAGGGGAGATGAGATAGGAGAGAAGAGCAAAAGGGAAACAAGTCCTGTACCCCATGAAACATATCTTCTGAGATCTGCTTATCTGTACATGCTACCAAGGGAAATTTCTCAGTGAACTTTGATGTATTGAAAAGAGGGAAAAAAGAAAAGAGGAATAGAAAAAACCCTGTGGCATAATCCCCATGAGAAGACCATGTCCAAGAGTGACATTCTTGAGGCTAATCTTCCCATATGTCCTCTCTAACAAGCACGGTAAGAAATAATTGCAACCATTCCTGCTCAAGTTGCATATGCTGGCAAAAATTATTTCACCGAAAGAGCATTCTTTTGTACAACTCCCTGAGTGCCTGCACGAGGCTTCAAGGTTCTTTCTCTCTCTCTCTCTCCCCAACATTCCTGTTCTCGAGAGTGTGGCATTCAAGTACGGTGCGGGTTGTGCTTTTGGGTATAGTGAGTAAAGGTGACTCTCACTGTTACTGTAAATTAACCTGTCAACACCAGCCTGAGAGCCGTGGCCAATAAAAATAATGGGCTTGCGAGTGAAGAGCTGTTGACACAGCATTTCAGAAAGACAAGTTCAGCACTTGGGGCTGCAAGGGCACCAAACGTTTTTGTTTTGGTTTTCAGTTTTTGTTTCGTTTTTTTTCCCCAAGTTTCCTCGGAAAATACAAAAAAGAGGACAGTGTTCAGCATCATTTCCAGACTGCTAGTGTAAAGGGATGGTATAGATATCCTGAAGATTTTTAGCCCTGGATGCCACCTGAGTTTTTATACTTAGCTTGAATATCTATATTGCATGAAAAAATCAGTAGCCAGAGGGTTAAATCTGTTACTAAATCATTTTCAGCCATGATGCTCCTTAAAGTGGGCTGATAATTAAAAATTGAGCCCTCAGTTTTCTCAGCCTTTGCAAAATCCTCACATATATTCACGCTATCTCCTTTGGGAGAGGCACTCATGTATCATCATATGGAAAGCACTGACATCTTCCTTCTCTCTTAAAACTCCCCTTTACTGCAGATCAGAAGTACAGGTAGACTTGAACGTGGCAGAGCATAAGCACTTCTTTGTTCCGAGTGGTTTTTAAGTAGCCATTGGTCTTCAAAGTTGTTTGTGTTCCAGCAAGTTGAGTTACAACTACTGTGAAGTGATTTTTTAAGTATTGTTTCCAGTACTCAGGAACAATTCATGCTGTGCTCCTCACCATTTTTAATTACACCAGTACATGCAGAGCTTGTCCTGCCAGCCCAATCAGGGCAGTCCCTTAACCAAAGGGAGCAAGTACAAAGGAGCGTGTAAGCAAGCTGTGTGGTGGAGTGTGGGAGGGAAAGGAATAATCCCCACTGCCCTGGTGGTTGGGACAGAAATTGCCTGTGGAGAGACTTGTCATTCAGTCATTCTTGCTGTACTGGTGTTCCTCTGAGTCTTCCTGACACATGGCTGCAGGTCAGAGCACTGATGCCCAGGTGCTTAAAACTCAGTCTTGGCCTCAGCTAGAGTCTAAGTGAAATGCTGGGTGAGACAAGAAATCTAACACAAGAGGAATGAAGCCACCCAGTATCTGTGCTATTTTGTGCCATAGCTGTGGGTCCCCAGGCCAGGAGTGCCTCGTTCCCTATGTTTATGCAGTGCCTTCTGCAGGGACAGCAATGTCTCTGAGGGCTGTATGGGTGTCCAAAAAACCAGTCAGATGCATGCTTACAAATGACTTACATTTTTTATCTTTTAACAATAACTGCTACCGAGCTTAGCATTATCACACTGTACTGCCATCCTCTCTGGACAATAAGTGAGAGAGTGCTTTCCCACCTCTTTTTGTTTGGTTTGGTTTCCTTTGGCTTCCTCCACAGGAGTGTGGCAGACACCATCACAGGCAGAAGTACAGCTTTTTCCATAGACCAGAAACATCCTCCACAACTCATTAAGGTTTTACAACTGTTGAACTGCAAAGAGTTGCCCAGCATTCATGCAGAGCTCTGCACCAGTGAGGTGCCATCTGTTGCAGACAGAAATGCAGTAACATGATTTTCATCTCAAAGAACCTGCTAGCTCACCCTTCATACAGTGCTAGCCCTTGCCTATGCTAACCTGTAGAACAACTTTCATAGAAATTATTTTAAATTCATTTTAAATTATTTTAAATTGTTTGACTCAGAGCTATTTTGACTTTTTTTTTTTTCAGAAGCATTATTTGATTTTTTAAGGACTTTAACATAAAGAAATTAGGAAATTTAAGGCTGGATTCACCAAACTACTTTAAAAGCCTTGAGAACAGGTTCCCTGAGCCTATATCCTTAATAAGCAAAGTTTGCATGTTGCAGTATTTACCAAGGAGGAAAAAATTCAACACTCCTTCTTGTGACTCTATGGCAGAGAGCAACATGCATGAATTTGGGCACTTTAGCTCTTAGGAACTTGTCTCAACACTCAGAAAAGGTGAACTGGAGTGCAGATCACCCAGTATTTCTAACTGTAGCTTCATGCCAAATTATAGAAAGTAATTAATTACCCACCCAGAAAAGTGCTGTAAACACCAAAATATAAGATTGGGTGGCAAGGGAGGGATGTGCAACCATCTCCCTCTTCTCTGCATTGTGAAAGTTGTTAAGTCGCCCCAAGGATCGAGCCTTCCACAATTCAATGTTTCCTTCTGAAAATGTCAAAATGAACCAGTTGGGCATTTCCAGAACTTTGTTAGTTTTTGCTTCAGCCAAAAGTAGTTGTCCTGCTTGACCCCGTGTCACAAGCCTGAACTTTTCAGGCGAATGCTCGATTTACTGGGGAAAGGAGAACAATTGCAAAGTCCTGGTCTGTGGCAGTTCCTTCTCAGCCAGGTCGAACAGCTGGGGAGCAGAGCCCATGCTCTGGGCATGGCAGGCAGCCTCTGACCGGCTGCAGGAGGTTAGCTACTTGTGTGGCAACATGTGGCATTTCTTTTTAATAAAAAAAGAAATCACCAAAGCAAAAACAGATGATAGAGAGTAGCCGTTGCTGAGATACTACAAATAAGTAAACAATCCTTGGGCTTTGTGCTGTTGTTATTTTTCTTTAATGAGGACTGTGGGTGGGAGGCCCTGGCACCTCTTCAGTGCGCCCAGCCTAGAAAAAGAGCTCTCTCCTACCCTGATCAACTTGACAATGCAACAGGAGTGGTACCTTCTGAGCAACTCAGCCCACAGCTGGGGAGTAGTCCTCCACTTTGAAGGTTTCTCTTGCTGACATCAGAGTAAAATATGAAAACGCTGTCTCTTCCCCTGGATCAATTTGTGCAGTTCTGCTCCCACAAGAAGAAGCTGCTGTCAGGGACTTGGCAGGCTTCCCAAAGCTCAGCGGTTGGGTGACAAGGAACAGAGAAGGGCACTGTACCAGGGCTAGTTATGATTTTTTTAGCTTATTATTAGGTATTAAAAACCACAGAGAAGATGTCCTCAGAGGTGCAAATCATCTCAATTGTAAGCTGATGGCAGAGTGCATAAAATCTCATTTTGAGGATAAACCAAACTGTACCACATCAGTCAAAAATCTTTTGGGTGGACACGCTCGCAAAATATTTTCCTGCACTCTTCAAATATTATGTTTGTCCACTAAGAGGCATATTCAAAAAAATATAAAGGTACCAGTGAGAATGAGGTACAGGAGTTGTCCCTAGAAACATCTTCAACCTTCAACTTCTATATTCAAGTATTCTCCTATTTCAAGAAAACTCATTTTAATTTTTTTGCCAAGTGCAATTGCACTTACACATGGGTTTAACAATTCTTCTCTCTCTGGACCTCTATGTCTACTTTTTTGCAACAAAATTGGCCCCATTACTGGAAAAGAAAAATGAGATGGCTATTTGAGATTTCAGCTGGACACCGGATGGATTGTTCTTCTCCATGATACAAGCCCAGCCTCATGGGAGCCCACAAAAAAAGAGGGCAGCATTTCTTTTTCATTCCTCCTGTACACTGGGGCACTGCTACTTCTTGTGTGTCTTTCTGCATGTATTGTCCTGATGTCTTATGGATTTTTTTTAAAACTATCAATAATGCTGCTTACCCTCCTGTGGTGAGAGGACAGAGAATTTTGTGCCCACTTCAGAAGAGGAACTGGGCTGTGTAAGAGCTGCTTTCCTTGTCAAGCACAAGCCTGAATGTGAAGGTTTGTAGCTGCTCCTTTGTCATCCTGCATTACTCACATAGATTGCTTCCTCTTCCTGATTTCTCAGTAAAACCTGTTGCTATCACTGCTACTTATTCCTTTCCTAACAAGTAAATGTACAAAAAGTGTGAGCTGCAAAGATTAATGAATGTACCTTTATGTTCGAGGGAAAAGCAAGAACAATGTGGGCTGACCAGACCAGTCGGCTGCTCCCAGTCAGCTGCTGCCAAACCAGGGGCAAGGGGAGAAAACTGAAGTGTCCACCAAATGCGTCACTCCAGGTGCCAGCTCAAAGGGCACACGGTTTCCCACAGAATTCTATTTCAAAGCCAGTGTCCTGAGAGGAGTAAAGTTTCTTCTTTGGAAAACTCTGTCTCCAGTGGGTTCTCAAGTGTCTACTAGAGTTGTGTTCCCTCAACAGTGTTTCTCTCAGGTGGTGTTATGCAACAGGCTTGTGTGATTTCATGAAGCTTGCAGGAATATCATTAACACCTTGTGATTCCTACCAACTTTTAGCTGGCCAATTGCCAGCTGGTTTGAAAATTATCAAGGGCTGTGCATATGAATGAATACATGCATGCCCCATTGGGTGGTATGGTGGGAGCCTTATTTCCTAGAAAACCCTATTGCTAGTAAATAAAGCAAAATCACAGGTGATGTTGTTGGCAGTAGTGTCAGCAGCCCCCATACCTGTCAGGGTGCTAAGGGCACCCACAGGCCTTACTGTTCCTAACCAGCCTCTCTTAGGACTACCTCTACCTTGCACACAGCCCAGGACCCCGTTTCAGTTCAGCCTGGGGTGCTCAGTCCCTGCCTCAGTGGTGCCATAGCAATGCTGGCTGCCAGCCCTGTCTCCTGAAAGCACTAGACTCATGCCATAAATAACCTGTCTCCTGGATGTACACGGCAGCTTGTCTCCAGTCCTGTCTCTGTGTCTGGATAGACTTTGGAGCCATGCGTTAGGCTGGTTCCATCTCCTCTTGCTTCTGACAGAAGCATCTGGATGATCCCTGGCCCTGTTTTGTCACTTGCCACGTCAGGGCTTGTTGATGGGTGCTGTCACAGCCTCCAGACCTGCCCACCATGATCAAACACTGTGGGACAGCACCCGTTGGTGAGGACATGACCCACGCTGGGGTCCCCTTCGCCCCTCAGCTCAAGCACCTTCAGGAGCCAACTCTCTGCACACTGGTGTTACCCATCACACAAAAGGGCTCATGGTGGAGCTCTGGAAGTTATTGAAAGACTCACATTAATTAGACACTATAAAACATGATAAGAGACATATCTCAAGACACTGAGGTGTACAGGAGTCTTATCAAGACCACCACAATGATAAAATTAAAGTACGCATTTTTATATAGGAGATAGGGAAACCTGATCATCTCTGGCCAGGAGAAAGAGCTCCATCCATTCTGGCAAAGGAGACTTCTAAGGAGCCAAATGGCACCCTTACGTGTCTAATGTGGAGTATTTAGCCATATAAGGTAGCTCTGCAAATATTACCTCTTGGAAGTGTAAAATCTTATGAAGTACATGTATGCAACCTCTCAGAAGACAATTTAGGGCTTACAGATTTGAAATTAATGTCACAAGCTTTGGGTGGAGGAGATAGAGGGCAAAAATGAGTAATGATATCTCTGCTTGTAAAGAATCTGCCATTTCACGTGTTCAAAAAGTACAAATACTTGATATGACCTTATACAACAAGCTGATATTCCTTGGGTCATCTTCCCCGGTGAGGAGCTACTGAAATTGATTTATGTGGTGGGTAGGAGCCTTTAACACTGAGATCTCCCATGAAAAGGGCTAAATAGTTTACAAGCAAAGTCACAAATCTAGGTATACAAGTATTATCAAATTAACTCATAAACAACGAGGTTTTTTAGCACAAAAAATTTAAATAATAAGTAGAGCACTGTGGCATGTGTTAGCAAAAGAATTACAATATTAAACAAATCCTACAAGGCTTAAGGTCATGTAATAATCACTGGAAGCTTGCTCAGCTTCTCTGAAATGGGGGCATTATAAATATGTTCCTCCTGCTGCAAGCAAGATCACAAACCCTGGAGTATTCCCAAGAGTATGTTTATGGTTAACTGCTTCTATGATGCTTTAGCTTGGCTATTTGGAGCCATGAAGAAAAGTAGGAAAAGCTGAACTCTACAGCAGATAGCAAAGAAAATAAAAAGGGAAAAATTACAAAACTGATCTCAAAAGAATTGAGGATGGAAGGCAAAAGGTGGCACGAGGAAGTGTCAAGTGCCAGTGAGGGAGTATTTGATAACTCAGCCCTGTTATGAAAAAATAAGCAGAGGGACAAGTTGGAGCTCCACTAGCAGTGTGCTTGGAACTACAGTAAGTACATAAGCTAAGGCTGCCACTACCCCGAGAAACCAGAGCAAGATCTTTCTTTCGCAAGGGTGACAAACAGGGTATTCTTTGTATGCCAAAACATGTTGGGATCCTGCAGTGTGCTCATTCTCCAGTAAAGTGACAAACATCATATTCTACTTTGTTAAGACAAAATCAGTGAGTTAGTGTTTGGTTTGCTTAATCATTGTGCAAACATTTCCCTGAATGTCCTCAGTAGTTCTATTGTCATATTTTACTGTCTGTTCTTTGACATTTTATAGGCACATCCTTCAACAGCCCCTTGGTTTTGTCCTCTGTGTCAAAACCCTCTGTAAGACCTATCAAAGTCACCTGTGTGCCAAGCTAGAAGGCAGTAGCTTCTTATGGCACCTTCTTTCCTGGGGAGAGTGGAGCTGTCCTGTCATGATCCACAAGTTCAAGCCTTGTGCCTGTCTGGCAGCACTTTGCAATATCCAGGCTTCAGCTGCAGGATGTCCTTGTCAGCAACTGCAGGATGACTCAAACATCAACATTCACACCTTTTGAGAAGAAAATGTAGAAACAAGGTGAATCCTTAATCCTCCAGATATTCAGAGCTCAGAATTAGAAACGCAAGAGAAAATTTCTCTCAAAAAATAATGGAGAAGGAGAAACACGCTGATATCTCCAAGAAAAAATGCCGAAATCTCCTTCTGTTCTTGGGCGATTTTTTTACAAGCTGATGAGCTCTTCAAAACTTGAGATGAATAGCACAGTAAAAGAAGCCAGGAAATGACTGTCAGGTTATTTTCACAGAAACACAACCAGATCCTGCCTTTCATTTTGAAAAAGAATTTCTGCTGTCATTAGCTATAGATGATGAAGAAAATCTGTTCCTCTGCAAACCTGTGAAAAAAGGTTCAAAAAAGTGTGATGTTCCTTACTTGACATAATAGACTAAATAATGAAAGTCAATTCAACCATGCAGCTTGCACTTACAAACATTTTTATCCAACCAGCCAGGTACTTCGGAATATACATCTAGATGGATCTAGTCCTTGATTCAACTTTTCTTTTAGCGATCTCAAGCTGCAAAAGTTCAACAACCTCCTTCACGCAGCAGGACTATAATGGAGGCCCAACACTGTAATGAACAGGCAACTGAAACCAGTGCCTAATGTGTGAGCATGCTGCTCTCTTTCCTCCTGGTGTAGTGTTGAATGACTAGTCTAAAGCACATCTGGTTTATGCTGCAAAAACATTTTACCATTGCTCAGCCCAAATCAGCGCTTTATTGTGAATTTTTTTTCTCTTTTTCCAGACAGACCAAACTAGTGGTGGCTTAAACCAGCTCTCTGTCCTGTAGAGTGTGGTGTGTCCTTTCAAACCAGTATGTCAGGAACATGAAATTAATTTGTGAAACCTTCCACTCCAGTGCCTCTTCAGCTGTTTTTTATGTGTGTGTTTGACTATTGTCTGTTTAACATACCAGTGTCATACTTTCCAGTACTGCTTTGAGCACTCATAGCCATGAGACTGGAACTCTGTAGGTACAACTGCAGTTCCCAGTTCAGGTCTAAGACCTAATACTAAGGAAGGAGGGAATATGATGATTGCTTTCAAATGTATGCACTCAGACATCCAGAGCAGCTAAACAGCAGCTTCAGTTTTCACGCTTTGCAGGCTTAAAGACCTCAGATCAGGACAGCATCTATGGATGTGTTTAATTAGAAACACATGCTAAAAACATGGACATCAATTACACTAACTTCATTGCAACTTAATTGAAAATGTGCTTAAATATTTCCTGTTTGAGGCCTAAAAGAACAAGAACGCAGCTCTTCAAAATATAGGACATTTCATTGTGTGGAGTTTTAAAGGACTTTATGTGCTGCATATTCTGGCAGTATTTACCCTGAAAAGCAGCTGCTTCTGAGGTGGAACATTTTGTGTGCTATGAGAACAAACAGCAACACTGCAACAGCTACAGACGATCATATCATGCCCAAATAAAAGCAGTGTCATAAAACAGACAGCCAGAGCATAACTTCTCAGTTTGAAATTTAGAGGAGAAACTAAGGGTTACAAAATGCTGTACTGAAGCTCTGTCAATGAGCACGGAGGTCTGGAACCCTTAGCTTCATGCCAGGACACTGATTCATTCCTCACTTGCAGGGAAGAATGGCCTCTTCCTTAATTAACTACCAGGAGAGCATTATTCCTCGTACAGCATTTAGCCCTCCTGCAAGGTGTTCCATGCCAAAAGCCATGCTTAGCTTGCAAGAATATCACAGCCTGACTATCTTGGACATAGGGGAAAGGCTGCCTAGCAGTGAGAAAATGTCATAATAAGTTTTGTCGCTGCTATTCACTTCTGTTGTTGCCTTCCACTTAGGACACTTAATCATTTGCACTTATTTTTAAAAGCCATTCTGTGCCATCACTTCTTCAACAGTGCTTAAAAATTGATAGCAAGATATGTTTCACAGCTATGTTCTTAGCCTCAGCGTACGTGTGCTTTCAGCAGCACACGTAGCAGCTGCCCAGAAACGCAGCCCGCTGCACGTGAAAGGCTCCTGCAAGTGCAAGGAGCACCGACAGAACAAAGGACATGCGCTGCCTTCGTGCGCACACAAGCTGCAGTACTTCAGCTGTTGTAGGATGGTAAAACCTCCAGATACAGCTCCATTAGCCAGAGAAGCACTTTTGGCAGTAGAACTCTTTCCTACCTGGCTAGGATATAACAATGTCAGTTGCCTTTATACTGCTTAGATATATACGCAGTAGATCCTGTATCGGATCATTCACATTATTTCTTTAAATTCGCTTTGTTAACTATCACCATATTGCAGTCAAAAAAATTACTTATCTGAGATCCTTGGCTCAAAACAACCTGCTTGCATGATCACAACACAAATTTGTTCTGGAACATATATGCCAAACAGCGTCAGTCTAGAAATACGGGGAAAAGTCTGTTAACACCATTTAATGTTAAGAAGAACCCCATTTCTACTCGGTTTTGTCTCTGTTGTTTTTCTTCTTCTATTGCTTGATGCTCTCTTTGATGAGTGATATAAAAGACTTTTAAAAAGAACATTGGCAGCAGATTAGTCTATGATGTGAATTAATCCCACTCTGTGTTCTTAAAACATTCGTCATGTCAGAATTTACGAGGCAGCTATGCAGTAATCCTACAAAAGATTACTACATGGCTGAAATTACAATTCTACAGCATACGCACACCAATAGACATAAGAGAAAACAAAAAAACATACTCCAGTTACATTACTAGTAAGAAGACAGGAAAAGAGCTGGACCACCATGTTGTGTGGAAGGAACTACACCACTTGACCACACAAAGGCAAAATATTGAACCTTTGCATCCGCCTTTAATACAAATATGGGGTGCAATCAGGCAACAAAACCCACATCAGAACTCAGTTCTCAGGCTAAGAGGACAGCCTGACACTGAGTAGAGAATATTTAGAAAAGTTAGCTGTTTAGTTTTGTTGTTTTCCAAATCAGCTTCCTAATTAATTTTATCATATGATATTTAAACAATTAGCTGAAACTACCTTGAACATTCATTCACAGGACTCAGATGGGCAAACACAGGATGGATATTCATGCCACCCAGTGAGGATCATCTGAAAGTCACACATCATTAACAACCTACATTGCAAAGTCATTGGAGACAAATATCTTCTCCAGAATGTAATTTCCTCATCCTAAAATGGTTCCTAAAATTAGTCAATTGAGGCACTCATCTGTCCCATAATTACAGAGAAATCCTTGACAACTATTTTAAACTGGACATTTTTAAATTGGTGCTCCAATATCTCACATCATGTAACCTGAATTGCCTTTATATCTTCAGGAAATGGAGAAGTTATGGGATTACAGGGAAATCATGTTATCCTCATTGTAGGAAAACCGCTAGAATGAAGAACCAAATAAACTATTTGTGAGTCACTGCTGTTTAATGAGGAAAGGTGCACAGTCAATTTGGATTTCAAACCTTTGTGGAGAGTACTGTGGCTGCTGGGTTCAGGCTGCTGTGGGACAGGTTTTCTCAGCCCATCCCGGTATTCCACTTTGCATCTATAAGAAGAGGCTAAGAACTATTATTTTCCACATGCTCTAACCAAGGAGCAATTTGTGAATGGGTAGCAGTGGCAGCTGGATGTGCAGACAGCCCTTTTGGTACCCAGGGACTGCTTGAGCAGTCTCCTCTGTTCCCAGTGCCATACATCAGAGGTTAGGGGAAGAGGGAAGAGCAACCAGCTGGAGGGAGGACAGTGCTGGGGGTGCTGCTGTAACACCTCCTCTCAAACAGCCACACAGATCAGGCAGCCAGATCTATTTCACCCCTCCCTGGGTTTTGGTTACAGAAACTTGTCTTGCCATTTGGCTGCATGAGAAAGAGCTCAGGCACGGCAGTGGATGGGGCAAGGACCCTGAGAGCTGAAACAAAGGCAGTAAAAGGAGTGATGCTTCTGCCAGCTAAGAGTATGAGTGGTGTCATAGGAAAAAGTTTTTTATACAGCAACCACACTGTCTCTTATTCAGAGCCTTCTTGAGCAGCAGCTCCATTAAATGCCCATGATTGTTCCCTTCATCCGAATGTTTTGATATGGTACCTGTGTAAGCCACCTAATACTATCATGGCTGTGTTAAAATTGCTCTGATAGTAGATAAAATTAGTGTCTGGCTTTGTTTGACACTCTTTTTTCCAGCACTAACTTTGGAACTTAAGTCACTTTTCTGTTCCTTTTGCCTGTGCTTTCCAGATTCTTTTATTTTCAGTCATATTTTGGCCAGGCATGCTGCTGTGCAGTTGCAGAAGAAAACACTCCAAGTACAGCAGAAGCAACCTGCTTCCAGCATGTTGTGTGTTTTAATTTAATTTTTTAGATTTTCTGTAAACCACATAATTTTCCCACAAGGTGAAACAGATGTAATAAATTTTCAGCACTTGCCTTTATGAAAGGATTTCAATCTCTTAAATTTTGTACAGTGTCAGGTCAAATATTCCCTAGAGAAAACAGGGAATAGATTACATTTAAAGATGTGAAAGGCACATGGTGACCTATATATATACCTCCAGCCTTCATTTTGAATATACAATACCTTGAACTTCAAAGAACAGATCATTGCAACAAATGCAAGAATGTACAGAGTAGAGGGCAGTGAAATACAGCATTCATTTTTCCAGTTTTTATGTTCAGAGCCATCAGTATTTCCCCACACGACTATAGTAAAAAGGAAGTTTTTGTACGCTTATAGGTGGTGGAGAAGCAGAGTTATATCTCATTATACTGAAGAATGGGAAAAATAACTTTTTCTGTTAGCTGTGGGTTTTCTTCTACTAGAAACCAAGCTTTTCCTTTTCTTTCCCAGAAAGTGGTCAAGTTAAAAAATAAATAGATGAACAAATACAGATGTGTGAATAATTTTATATAAAAATCAATATAGTATATACATATATATACTTTATGTATGAAGTTCTACTTAGTACCTTGCCATCATTAGAGAGGTACTCTGTACTTTTGTATTACAACTAAACCCTCCCAACACTCTCTCCTTTACTTTGATGGAGAAAGACAGAGCTTATAGAGACAATGCATGTTTATATTCCACAATTTGTGTTTCCTGCCCACTTGAACCTCTGGTGAAAGCTTCTCATCTAAAATGACTAGGTCTTGTTAGTTCACTAGTTTCTCCCATTCTTGAAAGTACTGCAGAATGTCTTTGGTTTAAAAAGAGAATAATAACACTTTTAAAATATTTTTTCGTAGTTCCAGTAGGGAGGTAACAGTATGATTGGATTGTTGGCAAAGGACTTCAGAAATAAAGTGCTGTAAAGATAGCCCAAAAGCGGCAAGTAAAACTGACATAATGTGGTTGGCACCAGGGATACAGGACATCGCACCAGTGAGACAAAAGATCCTTTAGAAGGGTATTTTAAGCCTCTAAGGTTGATATAACAGAGACAAAGTTTACTGTGGCACAGAGAGCATCCTCGCTCCATGGCGGCAGCAGAAAGCAGTTGTCAGGTCCCATCCGAGCTGCTAGTAGGAATGAAAGGAGAGGAAAAAACCAGAATCAGTATATTTCCTGAAATGCTCTCTCTTTCCACCTCTGGTCTTTAGCTAGTTTGTGAAATTTCACCCCAAAAGAAGACAATGATTTAGAAGGGCTGCACTAAGCCTGGTGTCTGTCGCCAGTCCCTGAGATAAGCTCTGGGAAACTGCCTGTAGATCGTGCCTCACTGAACAGCCTGGGAGGGGAATGGCCTGAGCCATCCCCCAGCTGCCCTGCTACCAATCTGCAGCAGGCCACCCTCAGGCTCCCATGAGCCCTTTAGATGTTGGCATCCATGGGGGTTTCTCCTGATAGATTGTAGGCTTGGGTCAAGACTAATTCATAAATATGGGGAAATTCAGTGTTCCTCCCCTAGGACTATTCCCCACATCAATTCTCACATTCCAGTACACAAAGACTTAGAAACAAAGTCCTAAGAAGATGATGGGGAATACAATCATGAACTCAGGCCAAGAGAACACACCAAACAAACACCCCACTGAAATACAGCAAGTAAGGTAAAAAAAAGTACCGCTCTCATACCTTTCTTGCTTTTCTAATGCCCTTGGTAAAGGCTTCTCTGACTCCCTTTTCCCTTGAGTTGAGTATTGTCCCACAGCCATACCAGGTTCACCACCTCTCACAGACCATGTCAAGGCAGGGCAGTAGCCTAGGTTTCTCTTGGCAAGCCTGTCTCTAGTCCTTGGAAGCTTATCTTGCTTAGACTACTTTGTGAGCATTACTCTTTTACTCAGTGTCTCAGCTTCCCTGAGGGGTGGAAAAGGTAAGGAAGGTACCACTGCCCTGTGTGCCACTGCAAGGTGGTTCTTACCATCACCCACGCATAGTTCAGTCCATTGCAACAGAGACCCCAGAAATGGGGACCACTGCAGCAACCTTGAGCAGAATGTCTTGGAGCACAGGAATGAAGTCTTTCCTACAAGAATACACTTCTGTTAAATGCCAAGTACATGTACAACTATGAACAGTTTCCTCTCAAATTTCTCTCCTACAAATGAAGCTGTGCATGACAGCACATTGCCCTTTCATAAACAGAGAGAATAGACATCTTTTTCCACCCTAAAATCTCTGGCCATGGGGTCATAGTTAGTTTACTGAAAGTAGCATTATAGCAATCCCTAACATTACAATATAAAGATAGATTCTGACATGTCAATCAAAGCTGAAGTTATCTTATGTTGCACATCTTGGCAATGCTTTCTTTTCTGGCTTAACCATAAGCTGTACCAGTACAATGATCACAAGGATCACAATGCCAGAGGTAAAACTTGTGGAGGGAACTCAGCGTTCATAAAGGCCATAATTTTTGCTCAGCCCTTCACAGCATAGTACATCGAACATGACCTAATTTCTTCATTATGGCAGTAACGATATTCAAAAGCACTTGGTAGCTATTTTGTCATACTGTAGAAAGAAGTACTACTTTAGTTTCCATCAACTCTTTATGCTTCCAGAGAAAAGGAAAACTGCCCTTGTCTTCATCGATTAGAACTATTCAGCATCCTGAACTCAGTCATCCTAAATGGAGCTCTGTTAAAGAAGAATGTGATGAGTCACATGCTGAAGCTGTATAGACACACTTAAGCATCCCCAGAAGACACCTGGGTGTTTCTCATCATGAGTGACACATAAAAACCTGTGTCAAACCAATGAGTAGATCCTGAAGCCAGGCAGCCACGCAGACCATCAGGAAACACTGTCATCAATGTCTTAATTCAAAACCTCATACTGGTGAGACAGTTCATAAGCCAGCTCCAAACAAGTAGTCACACTTGGTTTGTAAATCAGTGGAATAAGAAAAATGTTAGCCTCCTCAGTATTCATAGCTTTTGCATTCTTTATTTTTTAATTCCAGAGTTTCGAAAACAGAAACTCTGTGGGACTATCCTCATTAAACAAAACCACCAGCAGGTCTACCCATGCAGCCAAAAGTGTGGGGTTAAGAAGAAATTCCATCCTTAATTACAGTTCTGCACACATTTATCTGTGAGATAAAGAAACAGATCTGCATTCCTCCAAAAATATGGATTCAATGCTTTGCTGCTCATGTACAAATGCAACTATAACCTTATGCTTTTATACTTCTTCTTATCTGTTGTATCTTTTTTAGTTTCCTAAGCATTGAATATAAAATCTTTTGGTCACAATTTGTTGTCTTTATTGCAGCCAAATACTGTTTGAAATATGAGAGATCTGAAGCCCATCCAAACTTCTTTTGACATTGTTTTTCCAAGCACAGCCCAAACTTTGCCATGACTCAAGTGAAGTTTAAGACATACTGGTGTTGAACAAAAAATAAGGCATCATCGAAGAGTTTGCATAATGTGACTATACATGGGGTAAATATGAAATTAGATAGTGCAGGGATTGGTAAGAAAGATACAACCATAGCCAAAGTTTTGAGAAACTGACAGAGACCATCAGAGTTTTGCAATGGAGAATAGTCATGTGGTTTTCAGTAGTGTCAGAGATGAAAGAAATTATTATCATTTTCAGCTGTTAGTAGTGGAAGCCATTTCACAAACTTATTTCAGCCCAGGAAAGGACACAAACGTGCCAAACATGATTCCATACAAAGCTTCCCATGTAGTCTGTACATCTATGCATGTCTACCAGAATCACAACGTCAGATTACCAGACAGATGGTAATTGCCTTTGCCAAGGAATATCAGACTCCCTAAATGTACTATGTGTGTTTGGCCCAGCCAGCCAAAGATAAGACTTTTTTCTGAAGATTCTTCTGTCATAGATGCTAAACAAATCTGATGACCTCCAGCTTGGAGATGGGAATGGGAGGAGTAAGCTCAAAGCAAAAAAAAAATGTTTGTGTTAAACTTCAAAGTGTTAAAAACAAAATTGTCTAAATATGGGAAGGGAAAATGTTAAAGTTACATGTCAAATCAAGCCTTTGCATGCAAATATGATTCTTATTAATACATGTTGTTAATGCTTTCTTCATCTTCATTAAATATGGCCTTATTTTCTTCCCTAAAGCTCAGTAGCGCTATTACATACTGGTGTTTTCTTTGTCTTGATAGTCCCAAAATGACTCCATCTCTGCAGCAAGCCTCTCCCACTCTACATTATCCAGTGTTAGTAGCAATCCAAACAACTCCTAAACTTCAAATATTTCTGAAAAATTGGAAAAGCATTCATAGCTCCATTCTGCAGTGGGA
>VYZR01094353.1:32536-50368 GCA_013400675.1 Oxylabes madagascariensis
TTAAACCTAAGCAATTTGCTTACTTTGTTCTAGTCTGGAATTTGCACTAAGAGCAACAGAAGATTACAGCTCCTCATCTTCCAGTTCACAGAAGGCAGGTCACAAACAAGAAAAACCTCAGAGAAATAAGAGGCTTCTCCTGTTAGTGAGCAAGCTGCTTCAAGCCAAAGTTTGTAGTCGAAGGTTGAAGAAGTCAGGGAACACCAAGGTTATTCTTGCTAGAGTACTGGTAGCGTAGAAATTACTCAGTGTAACTGTCAAAGCTGCAAAGATGACAAATCTGCCCTTCTAGAGAAGTCAAGGCAGAGGCAGGGGATCCACCTGCTTCCCAGATAACAGAACCTTGTGCCTGAGAAAAAAAGAAAACCAACAAAACAAACAAACAACAAAAACAAACCCCCTAAAACAAACAACTAACACCCAAAAAGCCTAAAGGTCTTCTGTTGTTTAAGGTAATGCTGACTGCAGTCTGAATTCTTCCATACACTCAAAAATGCAGCGAACAAAGGCCTACAGACAGTACTGATTCATGAGTGGTGACAGTTCAAACTGGAACACATGAGGTTACCACCCTTGTGGTGGAGACAACCTCTCGGCAATCAGTTCTTCATGAGTCAACACCCTCTTGCTGCAGCTGCTGTTCACTGAATCAGGGAAGAAGTCAGATGCAGAGGCAGCCTTCCCTAAGATAACAAAGGGCATAACCCCACCAACCAGACAAATCAGTCCTTCCCTGTTTNAATTAAAATCGCAGCCAGTGGCTGAAGAGGAAACAGAAGACAATGGCATCTTTCTACATGTGCATATTTCTTTATGCGTAGATTGACTTTATTTAGAAATATTGTTGATTTTTAGAATGCTTATATGTAGTATTTAATAAGGTTAACGAGCTGTACATATTCTTGAATTCTGCAAGTATGTATTTACCAACTCATACTGAAATCTTCAAGATTTTTTTCATTGCGCTGTGGCTTAAGTTTATAGTGTTATGGTTTGTGGGGAGCGGTCCTGGGGCTCTTGCAGTGTACTTTAACCCTGCTTGAGTTTGAGACTATGCCAAGGAAAAAAGAGGAAAAAAAAAAAAAAAAAGAAAGAAGGTGTGTCTTTATTCTAATCCTAGATCCCACGAGACAGTTCTGATAGATACACTGAATGGCTGCACCTTAAGCAAGAACCTCTCCCAGCACTACAACCTGTCACCAAGTCAAATGAACTGACGGAGCTGGAGATTCAGGCTAAAGGAGCAGTGCATATTTCCCTCTAACCCTGCATAGTCACAGAATGCTTCTTACGAGCCTTTCAGAGAAGAAGGCTGAGAACATCAGGTGTCTGTGTTTTAACTGTTCATAATAGTGACTCACTCTTTCACAGCAATTCTTAATGGGGAAGGGGAAGAGAAGTAGGCTGCTTTTCCAGGAAAGGAGCAATTTTCTGCCACCAGACTTACACTTGTTTCTATATCCAGACTTCTTACCAAACCCATAGTAATCTCCTATTCTCACTTTATGCTTTTGTCCAAGCAATTATCTCCAAAATTCTAGCTTCTCACTTCAGTTCTGCCCTTCCATTTCATGCACTTTTCCAGAGAATACTGTCCTCCAAAATACCTTCCTAGACATCCCCCTCACAAGTCCTTCCGGCTTATGTGCTCCCAAGGCTGACAGATTCCACATTCCACCACCGCAGATAGAGGTGGTGATGGAGCTATCTCATGGGCTCACCATCTCAGTGTTCTGCTAATAGTCTACCTTTCCATCTCTGACCCCATTGCTAGGTTCCTAATATTTCATAAAAACACTCCATTAGGTCAGGGACTCTACTGTCAGGGATTCCTAACAATTTGTCACATCCTCCTTTAAAGCATTAGTAAAATAAGTCTCTCCCTGTCTCAGCAGTTAAATTATGCTCAACGCTCATCTTCACTTTCAAAATTTCCATCTTTTATCCTACCTAATTAACAACTCTTTCTGCCATCAGATCCCACATAATTACTCCACTTGGATTTCCTTATATGACTCTTCTGTTCCTTTGCCAGCTCAAGTCCTTGGCTCTCATTTCCTAAATGCCTATCTTTGCTTCTGTTAATATCTATACTCTTATATCCCTTTACTTTCCTCTCATGGTTTACGCTACTCTTGCATCTGCTTCCTCATCCTTATTTACAGTTACCAGCTTTCAGTAGTCTGTGATGCCAACTCCTACCCAAAACCTCTCTCTATCCTCGTTCTAAGAAGTGATTGGAATGAAAAACTTTGGAAGCTTTTCCCATTAAACCAAAGCTAAAGGAAATTTAATTAGAAAGCGATACCACTTTAATATTGACCTTATCTATCCCAGTAGAATTATCACACCCCTGATCCTTATCGGATGTCAGATGTCCAATTAAGACTATAACGCCTTTGGGGCAAACGTAGCCTCCTCCTTCATGTTACACAGAGCCACAGCAACTTGACCGATCCTTAAGTTAAGAAAAACACCTTGGAAAGTCAAAGAACTTGATTTTACCACGGGCAACACCACTCCACTGTGATTTGGAAATTACCAGAGAAGTTAAAAGTCCTCACTCTTTGAAACTTCAAAATGCAAGAATAGGGTTCCCCTCAACAGAAATAATGTCTGACCATGTCTGAGAAGAGAGGAGCTGGGTACAGAATGCACTGAAAAGGTTTTTCCATGGTATCTCTAGTTCCTTCCTGCCTCAAATCTCCAAAGCCATCACTTATCCACTTCGAAACAGCAGGAGAGTCACTTCTTTTTTCCTCCTCTCTCCAGAAGGAGCAAAGCAGAAATAAACCTCGAGTGATAAATTATGCACCACTTTTGTGTGGCTGCCTCTTGGCCAGACGGGAAATTTTTCTCCCAAAGCCTTTTGTTTCCAGCTTTGATCCCAGTGTTGGATCCGCACTGTTCAGCTTTCCCTCAGCATGGAGGTGAAGGGAGAGCTGACACAGGCCAAGTTCAGGCTTACTGCAAGTCACAGTCAGATCTTCCATTAGCCTTCTCCCCTCCCCCTTTCCAACTGGAACTCCCCTTGAGTTTGAAAAGATCCTATTAAACATTTTCCAGAGGGCCTTACAGAGGATACATTATTTTGATGGATGCTGGGACTAAAGGAGGAGGATTTCTAAGTACAGTGAAATAATAGAGTTTGTTCTAATGGGTTTAAGAGATGCCCGGGGGCACCAAGTAAGTTCCTTCTCTGCAAATCAAAAACACAGAAGACCAGAAAATGGAGCCGAACAACTGAACGCCAGGAAGCGGGGAAATCGGGCTCTATTTAACTGCTGCTCTTGGTTACAGCCAACTTCAGGCTGCTTGGAAAAACAGCACACACACACATATCACTGGCACAAACTTAACAGGAGAAACAAAGAGACAACGGGGGTCAAACTGGGGGTGGCAAGTAGGAGAAGGATGCAAGGCTGGGTCCCCACCCCCTACCAGAGAGTCGGATCAATTATCCTTGAATACTAACAAGATTTCTGATTAAAGAACTGCTGCTATGCAAAAGAAACAGAAAGCTCCAGCAGCTGGGAGGGGCTGTCGGGCAGTAACAAAGAGACACAGAAGACTATGCCCTGCTAGGGCATACGGAGGAAGTCACCATGCTGGTAGCCAGGAGAGGGGTCTCCCCTGCCTGGAGTCATGAGAACGTCTCACTGCCGGTAGATTTAACTCCAAGAGTAAAATGCCATCTTGACACTACAGAACATGGGGTCTGTTTTCAGGCAAATATGTTATCTACTGGAAACTTTGCTGGACAACAGTTATTTACACAACCTCATCATTATAGTACAGAAAGGTGAATTCTATTGTAACTCTAACCCATTCGGGGAAAAAATCTGGTACTCTTTACATCTGAGTATTGCAACACCAGAAAGTTGCTATCAACATACAACAGCTTGAGAAACAAGATCTGTGCTTCTTTGGTCATACAACCTTTGACAAAACCACAACTGGCAGTAAAAACATTGAATATGCATCTACGTTACTGTCTGTTAATCTTAATGGTTTGTGACTTGCTGACTGGTGGCTAATACCAGAAGAACCTAATCACCTAAGAACCTCAAGATAGACAAAGCTTCTGTTACTACTTTTCAACCCGAAGGGGTACTGACATGCCTATACCAGAATGCTTAATATATCTCATACCATCAGAATCAGGCTCACGACTCTTCAATTCCCTTTTTTCCTTTGTCTTCCATATTAAATTAAGTAATTCCCTGATATGAGGAATTTCAGTCATTCACAATTCAGCACTACAAAAGTCAACAAACATCAGCTCCATCTGATGTTAATAAAGTCTTTATGAAAACTTATTTTCCTGCCCTTTCACAGTGAGTCTCCTTTCATCTAGGCTCACAACAGCCAAGGAGATCCCAGCTCACAGAAAGACTGACTGCAACTCAAGAGTCCCCCAGACCAAATGCACAGGCTGGAATGCTTCAGCATCCAACAGACAGTTCTGCATAAGAGAGGCAAAAAACATGCCTGGAAAGCTGAAAAACCTGAACATGAATTCACTCACAACAGGCAGTCAAATACTCCCAGGTAACAGTCCCAGAGCAACCAGATATACAGCATGAATAAACCACAAGTCTACAGAATAACAAGCCCATGGATCCATACACTTACTATCTTTAGTACAGGGAAATGGAAATTTACAGACAGAAAAAAGGAGAGATTCAAGGAGCATTACAGTGCCCAGTTTTCACTCAGTGAAGACAACAAAATCCCATAAAAGAGTAATGACTAACCTAATGGCAATGGCAAAGAACCATTGGCACCACAGACACAAAAGTAAGAGCCTAACCATCAAGGACATGAGATTCATGGATGACAATTACATTTAGTGTTTTCTGCCATGATTGTATGAAACACAGACAGCTACTAAATATGGTATGCCATTTAAGGGAGTGGGTTTGTTGTATGCCAGAGCTAAAGTAGAAATAACAGAGGACTAGAGAAATTAAGTATCCGCCTTTCTTTTACATTTCTTTTACTAACACTTTACTTACCAATTCACCCTTTCCAACAGACGGTAAAATTTCTGTAGTTTTATGATCTTTCGACCATCAGCAAGAGAAATGTAAGTATTATTAAAAAGAGAAATAGTCACAAGCAGCAAAGGAATTCAAAGAAGGTGCAGAACATGCACTTACTATATAAAACTATTTTAAAAACCTTGACTGGTTTTTAAGATAGTATCTCTTTATCAGCTTTTATAAGTGTTATGAAGCATACATTCTATTGTGTTCGACAGTAAGTTGCATTCTAGGGCAAATGGAGTTGGCCTTGGGCAAGACAATTTCTACTTCACTTCCCACATTTACAAAACAAGGATAATATTTGTCTATTTCACAAGAGTGCACGAAGATTCAAGAGCACTATCAGACTACAGATCATTCTCATAGAATTAATGTTTTAACTATTTTCTAATGTTAATTTCACTAGTCTGGAGAGCATTTACAAATAAAAACAAAATACAAATCACTTTGATTTCTTTTTCTAGTTAACATTCAGCAACTACTGCTTTCTGGTTTGAACTACAAACAACTGGATAATGTTTATATCTAACCACTTTTTCTTCTGTAACTTCAAGGAGTACAATGTAGAAAAACCCATTGAAATCACATTTTGTGGCCCACAGGAAGAGAATGTCCCTCTTCGAGGTTGACAAGACACTCTGGAAATGCAAGCACTTTATGTAACTACGCACCTATTAATTTTCTTGCTGCATACACCCACACTCCCAACATACCAGAAGAGTTTCTCTATTGCAGAAAACAGTGCTATAGCACACAACTGAAAGCTTCTAGAAAGAGAATATAAAAGAAAACTGCTTATACACACTAAATAAAACAATAATGCTAACTTCATACTGGAAGATTTATGCTATATGCTTTTCCACTATGTTTTAGTAGACAGAATTGTCAAAAGCAAAACAAAAAAACACCACTTGTCACCACCTGCAGCATGTTGCTCTTCATATTAGAAATATAGGGAATGTAACTCAGTGCCATCACCACTTTGGAAAAAATAAAGTCAAGATAATTCAGGGTGACCCAGAGATCTGTGAATATCATCCAAATTGATGATCAGCAAACCCTGGCACTGGCAGCACACCCAGGAAGTAGAACATTATCAGCTCCAAGTTGACAGTAAGAAAACGGGTGCTTTGCACTTGGCTAATAGCTGTAGAACCAACAGCAATGCCAAGCACAGGCAGGGGAAATTGTGATTCCCACTGCAAAATATACTTCTACAGAAGTAACACATTCAGCTTTCCAACTATAAAATGTAGTCAAGTTGTTTCAGAAGTGAAGCTCTGATATTAGCTATGTATTTTTCTGGCAGAGCTCCAGGAGCCAGAACAGCAAACACATCAGCCAGACAGGTTCTGTGACATTCTGTATTTATACTAACACAGACCATCTTAACACCAGGTCCTTTCTCCACTCCAGCCACCAGCGGTGCATGACATTAGCACTAAATTCCCTCTCCATACCTGTTTTTACCTGCAATACACTTTTCCAAGAGCTCAAGACACTTGCAGACCTCCTTTGTTGGTTTGGGGATTTTTAGGCACAGACTTCTTCAGTTTGATCTGCCTCTATCCACTAACAAGAGTCAAAGGTCAGTCTTGCAGACTTGTTTGCTTTACGCTCTCCTGCACTGAGGCAGAGTAGTAGATGACCAAGTGTTTCTAACAATTTACCTGTTTGGCATGGCAACTTCCGTGGATGCCTTATGACAGTTCAGCTGCACACCACCCCTGCAGGTACTTCTAAGGGACAACTTTGAAAATTTTCTAGCTAGATGGAGGAACATTGACTCATCACAAATTTTGGCATTTTCTCTGCCACTTCCATCCTGATATCTCCTCATGTTTTTCCTTGCTTCAAACAGGAAAAAGATTGCCCAGGAATTGTGTCCTTATTGCAAATTTGTGTCCCTATTTCCTTATATTTCAATGAAGGAAAGAGAATATTCAATTCTGGAAGCAGCTGGCATATCCAATCATAAACCTACAGTCATCTGACAAGAGGATACACAAATTGCACTGATGGGAAAACTACTTGAAAAAGAAACAAGCTGCCATAAAAAAAGCATCCTAGAGACATCAAGGAACAACCACCTACTAGCAAACTTGCATTTTACAATCAGACATCCCCCACATGGCTGTTAACAGCCCAGACACATTAACTAGGAGCACCTGGGTAACAGCCAAAATAAAACACATCCAGATCTGTACCTACACTAAGATCTATCTTTTAGATCCTTCTCGCTCCTAGAGGGCAGCTAAGTACCTGTGTGGCATTTGGGAACTCAAGAGTACTTCTGGCTCCTAAAAAGCAGGCTTTCTGATACACGGAACTACAGCCCTCTCCAGTCAGTCTATCCAAGCTGGTGTAGCACATTCTTCAAAGCTGCCTGCAATTAGGTTTCTTGTTAGAAGAGAAATAATATTACTTGGAACCCAAACTCCCTATGATTGTGCCCCAGGGGCAATACTTGTAGAATGATGGAGGTCAGCAGCACTACTGCAAATGTTTCCTGTAATTTCAGAGTAGCACAGGAGAAAACGGATGGGTGAAATTATACAGCAGCTGCCAAAGCAGTGAAGGGAAAGAAATGAGGTACGTATCTCCTCTCCACACCCCTCCCCCAAAAGCCTTCTAACTCTTTATAAACAATTTTGCGAACTGTTTAGATGTTTTCTTCTCCACCGGGAGCACTTTAAAACCAAGAACCAACGCACAAGAGCAACCACAAAGCAGAAGTTTTCACGGCGAGACTTCTTGGGACTACCTCCCGGTTCGCTAAGAGCGCAACGAAACCCTCCCCTCGTCACTATTTTTGGTACTCGTGCTCTGGCCCCGCCGTGCCAGGGTGCTGCGGGAGGACTCCCAGTCCCCGTCGAGGCGAGGCAGGTAGCCCGGGGCGGCTCGGCGGAGCCCGGCTGTACCTTTAAGGGGCCCGTCGCGGCGGGTGCGCGGCTGCATTCCTGCTCCGGAGCGGCGGCTGTCCCGACACGCCGGGCACGGCAGCCTGCGAGGCAACCTGCGCGCCCGCCNCCTCCTGCGCGGAGCGCCCCGGCACGACCGCCGCTCGCTCCGGCCGCGGCCGCGGCAACTCCGGGGCCGGGGGCTCCCTCCCCGCTCCGCCCGCCCAGGCCCGGCCCCGAAGGAGGAGCCCCGCCGGGGCAGCCCCCGCCCCGCTCCCCCCAGCGCCGAGGCGCTCCGCAAAGTTTCGGCGCGGCAGAGGCGGTCCCGCGGCCGAGGCTCCGCGGCGAGACGCTCACCTCCCTTCCCCACCCCGTGGGCGAGACCCCTGGGGTCGCCCAGAGCCCCCGGACCCCGCTCAGCCCTTGGCCCGGGTACAGCTCCCTCACCGCGGGCGGGGAAGCCCTTCCCAAAGCGGCTCCTGAGCTCGGGGCCGTCGGTGTCGGCTCTCCCTGTCCCAACTCCCGCAGCATCGCCCAGGAACATCGCTCCGGGCTCTCGGCTGCCCGCCGCAGGGTTGCCCGCTATCCCCCAGCGCGTCGCCGCCGCTTCCCGACTTGTGGCAGCTGGCTGTACCCAGGGCACATCGCAGAGCCCTTCTCCCCGTGCCGTCCCCGTTTGCCAAACTCCCTTCCAAAGGGAAACATTCACGAGCCCTTTGCCCAGCATGCATGTTGCTACCGATGGGAAACGTCTGATTTTTCCCTCCGTTCGTGACAATATTCCGCTGTTTGGTGTTTTCCTTATAGCCGCGGTGTCTGAAGATAGGTAACTACATATGAATCACAGGTACCCTAAAAAAAGATTTAGGGTCGTTTCCTGCAGGAATAGAAATTAACACTTGGACAATTGGCTTATGTGCCTTCTGTTCTGTGCTGTATTAAAAAGCAGACAGGCTTTCACTGGAGATCACCCTTAGAGCCAGTTTTATGATCTTTTTGGCATGATTTGACATTTTAATACATAGGGTTGACAATGCAAGGAACTGTTGTTAATTAATTAAACTCAGCTGATTTCAAAGTATTAACTTGAACAGAAAGCTGACTTGGATAGTCTAAACCCCGACCACAGGGGAAGATGAGAATTTTGTCAAATTGACACCAAAGGGCCAGTAACAGAAATGGTCTTATTTAAAGCCTTCCCATAGATGAATCCAGAGGAAGCTGCAATTAATCCCATCCTTTAAACAATCACAAGAATAAGAAAATGGCACAGCATGTGATTGAGAGAATTATGCCACTCCTATTAATTAAGTGTAAAATGGTGAAGACAAGGGGTATTGCTAAAAATGTCAATGTAAAATTAAAACAGGGACTGAGTCATGACAAATTGTGCTCAATGAAAAGAGAAAATAATCCAATGCAGCTTCACTGAGGACAACTCCCAACAGCAGGAGCACCACAAGAAACAGTAAGCAGCAAACCATGTCTAAATCCATTGTATATGGCCACTAAAATTTTTAAAAAGCTGACTTTTTTCTTTATATGCAGAAACTGTGCTTCAAGATAGAATAGATCCACGTTAGTGCAAGATAGGCAAAGTGTGCAAAGTTGCAGGAGAGTAATAACAAATACAGGTAGTCAAGAGGGACTGAGACTAAAAAACTTCTCTATTCTAATATTGACTTGGAATCAGTGACAGACTGAGGCACAGAAAGTATACGCAATTATTGTAAAGTAATATATTCCAAGATATCAGAGTTTAAGATGGTTGAATGGGAAGAATTCTGAATAGTGGGTAAAAGTCAGGAGAGAGAAAACAATAATCTCACACTGACTGGCTGACCTACTAGAATGCAAAATCCTCACTGTATCTCCCTAAAATACAGAGCAACATAACCAAAATTCATTTAAGTTTGTATTCTCTGCTAAGGCTAGATCATCAGGTACTATAACTCAGAGGAGTCCTTCTGACTTCAGGCTCACAGAAGCTTTTAGAAGTTTAGGTGCTGAAGTACTGAGTGTGATAAAGCACAGACACAGGCCCCAGAACTTCCTGATAATTATATACTTAGGTCACGGAACACTCAGCTTTTGAGATGAGTATTTTCCTGTGTTTGAAACAAAAGCCTCTTGAAAAATATTGTCCTAAATACAAATAAATTCACTTGTTAGCTCTTCAGTTCTTCTCTCCCCAGGGAACAAATGTTTTTATCCACTCTGTTAAAGCGTGTTTACCAGTCCTCTGTATCCTGCACTGTATTCTGGCAAATCACTTTCTTCTCTAAGCTCAACTTCCTTAAACTAAATCTCTGTCTTATTAGTAATTTTGAAATCCCCTGGTGAAAATAGTATTATCTTTCAGAAAAATCTCCTAAATAGTTTGTAGTTGAACAGATGAAAATTTATACTATAAACTTCTCAATTACCTACCTGTTGATAAATACTTTGATTGAATGTAGCCCTGATTACATCTGGAATCTTTGAGGAATAATTGTAAAGTAGATTTATGCAGTGTAAAATGGATATTTATTGTAAAAGCAGAAGAGTTGCTAAATGATGTTGGTAAAATTTACCCATATGCTTTGGTCTTGCCTCTTTCAGACCAAATGAGATTATGTAAATATCAGAATACACTTCAACCCATGCACAGTGTAGGTACTTGCTTCTACCCACACCCATGAGGGAGGAGCATCATGAAGTAACCTGCAATAATTTATAGATCACTGATAAGTGATATATAATGCAAGTATTGTGAGACAGATGAGAAAGAAGTAATTAAAATATAATTAACAATTAATTTATATGACAGCATGCCTAAGCAAAAAAGCCTCCATTAGTCATTATAAATGGAGCAGGAAGAAGATTATTGTCCTAATAACCATTTTGGGACATAATTCAGACACAACCCCCTCCAAAAAGAAACATTGGAGAAATAAACCAATCCAATTATAGAAAATAAGTGCTATGAAATAATATTAATAGTTTGCATCATTTTCAGAGTGATTTTAAATAACAAAGCTGTGTCAGGAAAAAGACAACCAAGAACATGGTGTCATTGGAAAAAGAAGAAAGAAAGGGACCAGAACAAGGTAGGATTATTAGGGAAAATACACTTTATCTATTTTGAAACCGCAAAGATCTTAATAAGAGGTCTAAAGAAAGAAAGGGAATAAAAAAAGAAAAAAAAATGGTCTAAGTCTTACCTATCAAAGTATTTTTAAAGAATTCAAATGAGCTTTTCCTTGCAAAGATGCTTCTCCACACCTCAAATTTCCTAAAAGAGAATGACGCATTGGGTAGCTTAATTGTTGTGTTCAGAAAGGTTTGGAGCAATCATGTTTTAAGTACTTGAGATAGAGTGAATTAATTTACTAGAATGAAAAACACATGAAAAATGGGCAAAATGCATTTGTGCTAAACCAAGTTCCCTTTTTAAAGCAATGTAAAGCTCACTGTGTGAACAGAAGGCAACAGACATGACACACCTTGTATGGCTTTTGGCATCATCTCACAAGATACTTTCATAGAACGACATTTTAAATACAGATAGGGGAAGGTGTGCAAGCTTCCACTAGAAGGAAATCACAGTGGCCGTTAGTCATTATTCGTCAGAAGGCAAAAGCACTTTAGATCTGTTTCAAGATACGCCCTGAGTTCTGTTTTGTTTACTATGTTCAATGTAGACATGACAGACAACTTAAATGATGCAATATTTAAGCTATAAAATCTATGCTACAACAACTGATAACCTCAAAACCAAGGCAAAGGGCTGAAAATGCTAGGAAGGATGAGATCAGACACCCCTATTGACAAATCCTATTGACAAATTGGTCAGGTTGTCCAAAAACCAACAAGGAAAAATACAGTAGTTAGAAACATATTATTCTTGGGAACCAGAATGAAAAATTAATAAACTGCACTGAATTTTGGACTAGACAGAAATACAGCATCTTAGGATAACAAACAAAATAAACCAATAGTGCAGCAGCACTGCCAGGAATGCATTGAATTCTGGAACACCTTAACAGGTGTGTCATATATGAGACAATTTGATTTCTTAAATTCGCATAATACTGAATCTGGTATGGTTGGATTCTGTGTCTGGTTCTGCCTGAACACCATAGAAACATAAAAAACATCTTAAGAGAAACAAGAAAATAATAAGAACAAGAAATGTATAAATCAAACCCTCTGAGACAAAGCTGAAAGAATTAGGTATGCCTAGTCAAGAAATAAAAGCTTCAAGCCAGATGCAGTTTTCTGATATTTATAAGAGCTAATTACAGAGATGTTGATCAGCCATTCTCTATGGCTCCAGTAGAAAGACATGAAAGAGTCAACTTCATTTGCAACAAGAAATGCTTAAAAGATTTTTCTGATCAGCATTCCAACTGAGGATTTTTCAACAATGGAGCAGACTGTCTAGGGGGACTGTAGAATCTCCTCCACTGGATTTTTATAAGAATACAATTTGATAAGCATGCTGATACTAGCCTTGATATGTTTAGTCTGATGCAGTACAGACTGGACTAGGTGATCTTTTGGAACCCCTACCAAACTTAGGTTCTACAATGAATATAGTTCAGGAAATCCTAACTGGAAAGACAACTACAAACTCTGCACTCTGACTGATCAAATTCTGTTTTACTAGTGAGCTCCACTGAATAAACAGAAAAGCCAGGAAAACACCAAAACATTCTCAACAGGGCTCTAAGTTTAAGATAAAATCATAGGTATTAGACCATGAGATTTTCCAGTGGCCTTTTTAATTTCTTTAGTTATTTCACTGGTACATTACCTACATCAGTTTCCTCTTCCATACCACCAGTGAACTAAAGAGGTGGTAGCTTGGATTACTAGGTAAGTTAAAAGTCAGATTTTACCCATACATTGGACTGTTGGGTGTCCAACTTCACTGATGTAGAGAAATAGTTTAATTTTCCAAAGAGCTGAGGGATTGACAGCTTTTGCATCTGGTTACCTAGTTTGTAAATTATGGTCTCTCTATAAATACATTAAATACATTAAATGAAATTTTAACATTGATTTATATTTCATGTTATCATGTTTTCCTTTGTTGCCTTCCCTTAAGTTTTCTAAGTACTGGCACTACTACTGTGTACCCAGAGACGCTTGTAGCTGTCATAAACATTCAAATACTGTCACCATTGGCCCCTACAGTGTTTCTCAAGTTACTGCTCACCTATTCTTAATAAAACCAATGCCATCTTCTGCAGTGTTACCACAATTGTTTTCATTTACATAAATATAAAACACAGGTTAGTGGGTCAGAGTTTATGTGTTACTTAATTTTCTTCAGCCTTCATTTAACTGCTGCTTTCTAAGCATTCCAATTGCACATTTGTTTCGGGAAACTTTATGATCATCTCATGGAACACTATTAATTCTACTTTGCAGTGCAGACCAGCAAAACTAAAGATTAAATGGCTACATTCAAAAGCTGAGATATAAAGGATCTTGCAAAAGGTCCTTTGTAATGTAATGTCCAAAGTACAGATTCATCTAACCCCACCCCTTTTCATGTGCGTGTCTAGAAGGTGGGAAAGAAACCAACCTCCAATGCCCTTTTATCTTCCACTCTTGGAAAAAAATAAGAAAGAAAACAGAACCATAAGTAAATTGACTCTCCAAATAGGAAAAAAAGCCCCAAAACCAAACAACAGACCAAACCAAACCTTTCTTCATGTTTCCTTTGAGAAGGTAGCTCTTCCTGTGTTTTTGAAAGCTGGTTCTGCTCCTTCTTCTGCTGGTTTGCTAACATCCACTATGTAAAAAAAATGCAAATAAACACCCTCTTCTATTCATGATGAGACTCCTCCCTGCAGTGAAATGGCAATTATCCAATTGCACAATGTCTGCATTACAAAGGTAGCCTATAGCCTACCCTTAGGAACTGCACAGCTTAATACCTTGATTCTGGCACAGAAAAAAAGAAAAAGAGGAAGAGCTTAAAAGGGAAATGTTCTCTTGAAAGCCAGCAAAAGAAGAATTCAGTTTGAAGACAGAAGCCTAGCTACCTTTATTCCCCAAATACATTCAAATGGATAAGTAGCAAGTTGTGTCTCCTAAATTAATTTTTGACTCCACAGAGAAGCATCTTCTAAAGAACTGAAGACCTGTGTCTTTCTTTGACTTCCAGCTCTTAATGTAGTTTGCCATCAATAGTCTCTGTACTCAGATAAGAAGTTAGTGGTAAAAATCAATCACACAATCAGAAAGAAAGCTGACCTTATATCTCAGTATATGGAATATCTTCGATGGGCTGACTTTTCCTTTCTTAAAAAACCTAGAATACATAAATTGGGCCTGTAAAGAAACAAGTAGTCGTGGGAATAGATGTGAAAGACATAAAAATCTTTCTCTCAGCTCACACACCTTTCTTGCTTGCAGAAGCCACTATGGAGATGTAAAAATGTAGACAGAACAATAAAGAGGGTTTTCTTTTTTGAAGATGATTCACTTCTAATACTTTATTGGCATGATAAGTCTGGCAAGTACTGCCAACACAAACAAGATATAACCCTTGAGTGTTTCTGATAAGATGTCAACCATTTGCTTTCCTATCGGGCGGCTGAATCAGAGATACCTCTTAACACCTCTCCCTCTGTCATACTAGCTCTTGATAAATCTGAGTGAGGGAACAAATTAATTGCTCCTCACTGGGTGAGACCTGAATAAAGGCATAGGTGGGGAGCAAGATCCAGACTGGCACACCCCCTTCACATGAGTCACCCACACATTTGCACACACATCCAACCTCCCTCTCAGTCACATATACTTGTGTTCATATCATTGCAAGTTTAGGATTTTATAAACTTAACACATTAACATGATATTAGCATTCTAAGAGTTTAAGGTAATCTGGGTTTGCATTTCCATTTGTGCTTCATTCTAGGTCAGCAGATTTGTTGGAAACTCTATCAGAGACTTGAGTGAGCAAAACCCAACACTTGTAATGCTATGACCATGTCACAGAGATTACAGGTTTCTCGTTTCTGTTTCATATAACTTAGAGCACTCTGAGTATGTTTAGTAAGTATCAGAAATGGATTCTAGCCACAGAATTTGAGAGAAACTCTGATCCACATTTAAACTTCACATAATCAAGGAAAACCTCTTCCTTCACTAACACGGTGTAAAATTTAACACTTAAAGTTAGAATCTTAAGGATATTTTCTTAATATCTAATGTTATAATCAGATTCAAATGCAGAATGGTCAATCTATTTTCCTGTGGTATAGAAATGAGAATGATAAAGTTAACAAATCAAAAGAAAAATTTAAAAACATTCCTCAGATAAAACTTAATTAGGCCTTAATTTTCTACTATATTCTGAAAAATGTTCCATGCTTCCCCTAGTCTGTTTAGAATTAATTGCCATAATCTTCATTTACTGTTTCAGTCTCAGTTTATATTCTCTCTTAGATTTGCTTCTCTTCCTAAGTACTCTGACCATTATATGATCGTCCAATCTCTGTCTTCTCCTCTAGTGACTCCATAAAGGTATTACTCTTGACAAAACACCTCGTGTATGTAGCAAAAAGGAAAAAACATTCATCACTGTGCCCTCTTATATTATGGAGTGAATCACCAGGCTACGGATGTGTGCTTTTGCTGGAAAAATATTTTGACTGCAACTCCTGTGGAGTGGCAGGGTTCTGCAGTGCTGTCTTCCAAATGCCCTTTTCTGTAGCTAACAGACAGAATTAAGAATTGTCTTGCAAGAATTCCACTATTTTAATGAGTCTGTGATCTCCTCTTTCCTTCATTTTGTTGTTTTTTTCTATTGACTCCATCATTTGCTTTTTCATGCAGGTATTATAAGACAAAATCTTTTCAGAGTACTTTGCATGTGATTAATCTCTGTTCTGCACACAGAAATTTATGCACCTTTGCCATAAGAGCTGGCCACTGCAGCCATCAGAGTTATGGCTTCGCTTCATCCCCAGACACAACAGCCCACTTGGATCTGCCTGCTCTCTTGCACACACACAGAGCCATTTACTTATTATAATTTTCTCACACAGACACCTTGTCTAATGGATAACAGAGTCTGGCAGCTTATGTTTGCAAGGAACATTTGATAAGTAGACACAAAGAATGAAAATTGCTGGCCTTTTTGGGTTACCCCCCAGGATGAGTAAAGCCTTGGCTGTCAGAAATGTTTCCCAAGCCAGAATTTCATAGTGATATTTATTTTTACCAGATATTTTAAACTTTTTTGTTGTTGTTGTTTGGCATGAGAGATCCTGCAAACTCTGCCAGAAATGTCTGTTTTTCTTCTCTGCATCATTAGTGGGGCAGCATTCCAACTGAGAAGGGTCACTCATTTGGTACTTAAGTACTTTTAAAGATGTCCTTTCCTTCCTGATGAGATAATGGGAAAAAAACCGGAGGAGAGTCTCTCAACAATTTGCTCTTACAAAAAGGCCAACTTTGCTTACTAAACACTAAACTCAAAATCAGAATTTGGACAGTGCATTTAATACATGCCAGGAATCTATTATACAACTTACAGCTACCATTGACTTGAAAATGAACATGTGGCCTCCAGGAGCCACAGAATCTGTCATAGTACTATACTGCTGTTGTATACTAAACAACGACACAGATTCTGAGATTTTTCAGAGGGTTTAGAAGAAAATTACTTTATTTTTGTGATCTCTCTCTTTTTTATACTATTTTACGTAGACTAATTTGATTGGTGAAACAAAGGTAAACCTCTTCAATCACATTGGTTGAAACAGATGTTTATTAAGAAACCTCTCCTGTGAGAAAGAATGGATAAATATAGGTACAGTTACAAAAACATCTCTCTTGTTTACTGAAAATCTCCTGGGAAAAGAATTCCCAGAAACCAAAACATCTCAGGTATTGGAAATCAGGGCTACAGTAGGATTCCCTTTTCTCATAAGCACATAATGCAGAGTTCAAAAGTACTCCTATGGCTGAGGAGTAGAAGAGTATTTCAAGGATTTTTTTCCTCCCATCAGCTTGTATTTAAAATACAAGGATCTTGGAGCTTGCTTAGACCTAAATCATCAACAATACAGACAGATCTCAAAATCAGATCAGATCTCTCTTTAATAAAATCTTAACGATTCAGATTAAAGTGCAGTTAAACTAGTAAATAAAGAAGAAATTATGATGGCATCATGTTCGCAGCACAGTTTTCTGTATGCTTATGATATCTTGCTAGTTAAGTATATTCCTGATATCTGACTCCAGGTACAATTACTGGTTAAGCTCTGTAATGCTGGCTACTGAAGAGAGCTGCTGCAGTTATCATGTTATCTACCTGGAGAACACACAGTTGTTTCCAGAACTCATCTTGTGGCAGATGTTAAGAGAGAGAAGCTTGGCGAGTATTATTTCTCTAAAGATCTTAAAGAACAGTGTCAGTCCTATCTGCTTGTCTAGGTCTTACCTGAAGAGGAAATCAGTATTAATACTGCATTATTTGGGAAAAATAATTCATTTACTTGTGCAAAACCACTGTGCTATAGGTGAACCAGATAAACAGCTCATTCAGTTTGAGAAGGCTCAGATTAGGAGAAGCACTAGAAGTACTGGATCTTTTTCTGTAGATGACTTCTGAAGAACCAACTATATAAAAATATGAATTTCATCACATAATTTCATTGTGGTTTTGGCTGACAATTTTATTTAAGATAATCTTATTTTTAATGCCTGTGTTTAGACAGTTTGGTCATAATTCATATAAATAATTATTACATGAAAAATTTAATGAGAGGTTTTTATGGGTTTGCAACTGACTCATAAATGAATCATCCAGCTTCAGTGCCATTGATTTTTAAAATTACTTACAAAATAGAATTCTAATTTCATTTACAAGATTTCCA
>VYZR01094355.1:17695-28622 GCA_013400675.1 Oxylabes madagascariensis
GAAAGTTTAGGAAAAAAAAATCAACATGTCATTGGATATAAGGAATAGCTCTGATATGGGAATCACTGAAGAGTCTTGCTGGTCTATTTAGCTTTTGAGGAAAAAAAAAAAAAAAAAAGATGGAGATTTGTAAGGACAGAAGTAGAGATCGCTAAAAACTGAATAAATATCCATGAAATCAGGTGTGGTGCAGAGAATACAAATAGGAGATAATAATTTAAATATTGCATTGTTAAAATAAAAAGATTACACCAATAGAAGTCAAAATTTTAAAAATGTGCAAGAAGCTAAAATAGTTTTTTCTTTCCCCATGCATGTGATTCCTAAAACCAATTGCCAAAGAATGCCATGGGACCATGTGATAGAAATATATTAAAAAGGATATCAGACATATTTTCAAGGACAGGATTTTTGATTCTAAGGCAATCTATAACTTAGAAAATCTGCAAAAGGATGAATGCTGGAACCTGAGAGGTAAATGAGAAACCACTAGATCAATGTTTGCCATGAATTTATTTTTTCTAAAAATATCCAGGGAGATAGCGAAGGCTGACTTGTCCTAATTGACTTGTGTTCTAATTCACAAGGAAAGTAAATAAAGTTTGATCAGTCACATTGGTAGAAAACCCCCTGGAAAGAGTTTTCCATTGTAAAATCATTGTATAACAGAGATGGAGTGTGGGATGAAGACAAAGATGTCAGCGGGGTCACGGCACTGTTTTCCAACACAGTGATTTCTGTGTTTCTTGTGCTAATTGTAATGTCTCCCAAACTCCCAGATTATTCACTTTCTGCCTAATTGGTTTGCAGTAACATATTCTACTTTGTTCTGTTTTTGCTAACCATAATTATGTAAAGAAATCATGTCATTAACATTCTCTCGATGTATTAGTAACACGTTGATCATCAAAATACATTTATATCTTTGCCACAAAAATATATTCTATTTTTTCTTATATTGAGTTTCTTGGCTCATTTTTGTTTCAAGAGCTATTATTTTAGAATGAAAAAATAGGTTTCTTTATCAAAAGTCAGCATAATTCCTCCAAGTGCTAGAAGACCTGAGCACTTATCCTGCACAGTATTCCCATGTGAAAAACATCAAAACAGGAAAACTGTATTCAGTTTCAGGATCCAAATTTGAAATTAATCTGTGGAATCCACCTAAAAAGTTTGAATTGTTGTCCAGTAAGTCAGACAGTGGCAGAAAAAGCTCAGTAACAATTGATTGCAATGGAGTTGATCAAGTCAATACAGATTATTTGACTGAAAAGGTGATGCAGCTACAGATCCTATGATATTAACAGAAACTGATATACTGAGAATACTTATACTGTCACGATGTCTAAGGCATATGTTAATCCAAAATTTATTTATAAAAAAACCCCAACCCAAACCGAACCAAAACAAAAATAAAACACAACCCTATAAACGTGGGATTAACATTCAAATAACATCACAAGATGGCTTTCAGTTAATTGCAAGGGAGCCGCATCAGTTTGTTTTCTTATTCCGGAGTATCCAGTCATTAGCAAGTTTAAAACATTAGTTTGCAACAGTTTTATAGTGGTGACACGTGACAATATTCCGGTCCCAACACGATACAGGTATTATTTTCTTCACCTTTTCGTCACAATCCTTCACCTTTTCCTTTGTTGTTACATAACAGTAAGAAAAGTGAGAACTCTTACGCTTTTGCAAACTGCCAGATTTAAAGCATCCTTCCTCTTCCCTAGCAGTTACATACTGAGACCTCATTACAAAATTCCTGCTTCTTGAAACAACCTTACGTAAGAAATGCAGGCGGTGCCCGCGGCTGCAGCGGCCCCAGCGCAGGGCACGGCTGAGCCCCTCAGCCACGGGCGGGCGGGACAGAGCCCCGGGGAAAGCCCGGCCGAGGGAGGGCGAAACGCTGCCCGGCAGCCGGGGCCGAGCCGGGGGAACCCAGCCACAAACAGCCCTGCCAGCCCCGAGGGGACAGCGGGAGCGGGGACGGGGGCAGCAGGGACCCGGCAGGGACGGCCCTGCGGCCTGGGAGAGAGCCCGGGGCTTGCCCTGCGGGCCGTGGGAAAGAGCCCCGTTGGAACGGAGAAAAGCGCAAGGAGGTAAAAAATAGAGAGGAGCTGCTATGGACTGACAGCAGCTCCGCATTCCCCATCTCTCTGCGCAGATTGGGTTGATGAGGTATGGCAGTCAGGAGAGAAGAAGCAAAGCTGAGCCTGAGAAGAGGGAAGGGGTGAGTGTCAGGAGGGTTTTCTCATATTTCTGTTTGCTTCCCACCATGTGCACTTTTAATTGTCAACAAATGCATTTTTCCCAAGTCGAATCTGTTTTGCCCATGTCAGATAAGGGATCTCCCTGGCTTTATCTCGATTTTTTTTACTTTATTTTCTCCCCTGGCCAGTTGAGTAATTGAGGGGGAGTAATATAGCAGCTGCCATATGGCATATGGCAGCCAGCCAAAGTCAGCCCTCCACAAAAAGTATGGTTAAACTTGTAACTATCTACTTATGGAAATCAAGCACATATTCCAAAACTTGCAGTGCTCAGTAATTTAAAACTATCCTCTTTATAAGAAAAAAAGGTACCCAAAGTCCTGTCAAAACCACATAAGAACTCTATAGATAGTTCCTATTTATAATTATAATTAATAGCATTTTTTAGGGTGACTGTATTTACAATGAGACTTCAAGAGACAGCTATAAAATAGTCTTTATTATCTATTTGATACTCTAAAATCTTCACTTTTTTAAAAAAGGTTCCATTTTAAAGGTAATTATTAGCTTCAGCTAATCAGGAAACATATCCTCCTTGTGAACAGAAACATGACTTCTCTTTAATTTATTTTTCTAGTAGTTTGACAAGGAAACAAGATCATTTCTCTGCCAAAAAAAATATATTAGGTAAAGAAATGGAATTGTCTCCAGCAGCGTCACTAGAGTCACCACCTTGTCTTTGATTTGTAAAGACTAATCTATTTGCAAGAACTAAATTGAGGTCTTGATTTAATAGTTCCACCAGATATATAAGAAAATTAAAGACCTTCCATTCACTTGTTATGAAATATTTTTATTTTGCCAAGTGTTCTGCTAAGAATGTGAAAGCATGTATCAGCAGAATATACTTCTCTCACATGTTACTCTACATGAGAGAAAAGATTAACCCCTGTCTCAAATGGAGGTTGGAGGGTTGCTTCACTGCAAAGATACCTGAAATCCTAAACTTGCCTTTTCTTTTCCTAGTGCCAGTCTTGAGCCTTCTCCTCCTGCAGCTCTGCTGGGGCACCTTCTAGGTTTCATGAGTTCTGCAGGTATTTTTTCTTTTGACAGTTACATTAGTTCTCCACAGTTTCTATAATGAAAGGTGAACAAGGTCTATTCTGAGTTCTTTCTAGGGCTGGGATTCTGTAAGATATCAGAGACAATCCTACAGGATATAAATACATATCTTGCACTGATCTTTTCAGCTAGTTTCAGTGTTCACCCCCTCTCTGGCTGTGCTATTCAGGATCTGCTAAGGAAAGCTGTGATCTCTTTCCCTTACATCAGTATCAGCTCTCAGTCTTTCTCTATAGCTTAATCATATACCTGTGGCTGCTTTCTAGTGTTGCAAGACTAGAGGACTCATATTTAGCTTTTGAGTCTTTTTCTATCAAATAAGTATTTTTGGATGGAAGACAGGTTTCTGCTAAAACATAGTGCACAATCTATTTCAAGGAGTTCACCAAGTTCTAATATATGGCCAGAAAATGATGGCTGTGAAAGGGTCATTGGTTAGCTGTATAAAACAGCTTTAACTCCCTTCACATGTTTTACTTAATCATTTTCTTAAGGGCATTCATATTTTTGTGGTCCCAATAAAGGTTAACAGAGGTCTGCTGTAGAAAGTGTTAGCTCTGTTTAGCCTAAGCTTGTTATCAGGTCAGCCCAAATAGAGGAGAGGAAGTTCTGCAGCATAGTCCCAAGTTCCTTATTTCCCTTTTTTCAATTGTTTTTTTCCCTCTAAAAAATACATATATTGCATTGACTGTGGTCTTCACGCCCTTTAATAGCGTAGTATACGCTTAAACTAAAATTTAGCCTTACATGCTTTAATAATTTTACTTTTCCTGATGAAGACACTGAGAAAGCTTTTGCCCATTATTTATTTCCCTGAAATGTAGTACAGCCAGCTTTTGCCAATTGATATTGCAGTGGTTGACATATATCACCAGCTCTCAGACACCTTCTCCTGTCCACTGTTACTGGGCAACAGCATGTCTGGTGCTGCATTGCAATGGCAGACATTCTGATCCCTATTTCTATGGAACTAAGTGGCTGGCATTTTTCTATACTTTGTCTATATTAAAAACCTTTGGTTTAATTCAGGAAAAGAAATTTGGCATAGGTTTGTTTCATATACAGTACTGCAACATGGACGCAGTCTGGCCCCAAACTGATGTAATATTGAGAGTTTTACATTTTGAAATTGTTTCCTGTGTTTTCTGCTTCATTTTTTTTTAATTTTTTTTTTCTATTTCCAATTAAAACATATAACATTATTTTCGTCTAGAGGATTTCTATTTTTTGTTCAGGTGTGCAAATGCATATTAATTCCAACAGCAACAGTACAAATGCAAAAAGAAGGTAATATTTGCATTAGCTCCCAGGCATGAATCAGTAAAAATAGACAGAGAAATTTAACCCCCTTCTCTAGATAACCGTGGCTGGGACACATGCTGGTTTAGACACCTGCTGTAATTTACAATAGACTGAAAATACGTCCAGCTGCGCCATGTGTTGAACACCTCAGGGGAGCATTGCAGAAGCTGACTGCTATCATGGCACAGGAGAGTTTTTCCCTGCTCTCTGTTCTTGATCTTTATCACCTTCTGGTCATGACTCTGACGCTCGCTGCTGACAAGATGAGTGATGTAAGAACTAATATCACAGCACTATCTCAAAAAAATCCTGTCAGGTTGGGTGTTCTGCTAGTTTGGGGTCATTTCATAGTGATATGAAGAAGGGAGGGGGAGGGTATGGAAAAAAAAAGAAAAAGAAGCCATGCTGGGATAAAGCAGCTGAACTGTGGTGCCTTTAGGCTAAAGTTCAATCAGTAATGTTGTGTGCACTACTTAAAGACCATTGAATAATATGCAATATTTACATGGACTGTCAGGCCGAAGAGAAGCAAGACAACATGTCTTTTGCAGTTACTTTTGGTGCACTAATAAATACAGAACAGTCAAATCTACTGTAAAATACACGGAAAGGTAAGACTGTAATTCCAATGGAAGTGTTCTGACAGACAAGTAAAGCAGACAGGGAAGACAGAGTTTTTTCCTAATGGAACTTTGGAACTTTGACATAGAATTATGTTGATGAATTACAGTCATATCTTTCTTTCTCATTCATACAATGCAATTTAGTTTAATAATATGTGGAAAATGAAGTATTGATGACAGCAAGTAATTTTTTAAAGGTCCTTTTTGGAGGGGCTGCTTTGTAATAACCCATTAATAGTTGGAAAAAAAAAAATCCTTGGGTTTTGAAGTCACTCTTCCCTGTCATGATCGTGACATTTTGAAATCATTCTTTAAATTGCATTGTGAAAAGATTGAACATTACTTTTTGAAATAATCTGCAAACTGAAAATTCCAGCACTGCAAACCCTGTCTTTCAAACAACACTTTTTCTATTCAAAATATTTTTTAATTACTAATGGATGTGTAAACAAATTTTGAGTTATTTGGTATGAAATAATGACAGAAGGGCATTAAGTTTCCCTGCCAAATACTTCAAAGCACGTTATGCAAATAAAACACAAATATGTTTTTTTTTGATTCAAGGCTGAAGACTGAAATTTCAAGTGTAATAGCCAATTGAAAGAAATATAGTTCCAGCAGTATGCAAGAATGTTAGCTCACAGCCAAGTAAATCAGTATTTGAATTCTCCATCCCTCATTTTCTGTACATGCACAGAAGGTAGATTATGGTAAATAAAAAGAAATCATCAGCTCCCACTTAGCTTATGTATGTAAAGTTATAAAATTGAACATTAAATTTGAGATCAGTAATGACATATCTATTAACCCATCATCCAAGTGTTCACATTTGACACATTAACACTTGTTAAACCTCACAGCTGGGTATCAAAACTGAAGTAAAAACCATTAATAGTAGTTGGAAATAGGTAGTGAGATTAATTATCTTTGTTGGCTTTTCTGATCAATGTATGAGTCCTCTTTACCTATCTTGTCAAGTTTTGATAGAAATATTATCTTTTTGTTTTGTTTTGGTTTGGTTTTTTCTACTTTAATCAGTAGCAGAAACAGAAAGGCTATTGTAATCTTATGCTGTCCTCTCTCTCTCAGATGATAACTTTCATTTCTTAATGTTTTCCACGGAGAGCTAACCATGAAGAAACCTCTCTTCCAATCCATTGAAATAAAACAGAGTAGAGCCATGGCATCAAGTGTCTTCCTCAGATGTGTTAGTGCTAAAAAACAGCATTTGTTGATGTCTGCCATTCTGTAGACCAGCATCCAGGTCTGTGAATTTCTTGCTCTGTTCTATCCATATCTTACACTAGAATGGAGGAAAAAATTCTTCACAAGTAATTTTCTGTCCCTCAGCCAAGGGTAAGAAAAATAAGACTAGACTAGACTAGACTAGAATAGAATACTTCAATTGGAAGGAACCTACAACAATCATCTAGTCCAACTGCCTGACCACTTCAGACCTGACAAAAAGCTAAAGTATATGTTTAAGAGCATTCTCCAAATACCTCTTAAACACTGTCAGTAATGGGGCATCAACCACCTCTCTAGGAAACCTGTTTTGGTGTTTGACCACCCTCTTGGTAAATAAATGTTTCCTAATGTCTAAGATCTCCTCTAATGTAACTGTGAGCTATTTACATACCCTGTCACTGCATAACAGGGAGAAGAAATCAAAACATCCCTCTCTCCTATCCCTCCTCAGATGTCTGTAGAGAGCAAGGAGGTCTCCCTCCATCCTCCTTTTCTCCAAAATAGACAACAGCAAAGTTCTCATCCACTCATCAGCAGAAATTCCTTCCATCCCTTTCATCAGCTTGGTTGCCCTCCTCTAGATGCATTCAAGGACCTTTACATCCTTCCTGAGTACTCAAGGTGAGACCACACCAACACTGTAGGACAATCTCCTCTCTTGATGGGCTGGTGATGTGTTTGATGCACCCCAGGACGTGAGTGGCCTTCGGGACTTCCAGGGCACACACTCCTGACTGACACTGAGCTGCTGCCAGCCAGTACTCCCAGGTCCCTTTCAGCAGGGCTGCTTGCCAGCTGCATGTCTTCCAAGCTGTACATGACTGGGGTATTATTCCATTCAGACAGCAAAGTTTTAAAAGGTTACAGGCAGTGAAAGTTCTTCAAAATTGTACATATTCTCTTCCTCAATTCCAGTGATCCATATTTAGCTTTCAAAGCAAGCAGCTGGCAGATATTTCATCTTCTGCCACCTGTTGTCTTAATGTTGAAACAAACAATTGCTTCCTCTGATGTGTTAGACACAATGTGCAATTCTGATGATTCCAGTGTCCGAATTTTGGAGGTTTTGATCACATCAGTTTAGGCAACATCAGGACTGCTGGCAGCAGATGGGATACACAGTCTCAAAGGGGAAAAAAGATCTTTACTCTGAACTTAGCAGAGATAATTTTACATTTTTACAGTGAGAACTTTACACTAGATTTGAAGGGGAAGGGGATAAAAATCAGGACCACTCTGTCCCCATGTGCCAAACAATGAGCCGCAGGGAAGAAGACTTGCCTTGCTGAAGAGAGAGTCATGTCTTTAATTCAGGAAAAAAGCGAGTTTATGAGATTTGGAAGAATGAGCAACCCACTCAGGAGGACTGCAAGGATGTCATGACATTATGCAGAGAGAAAATTTGAAGGGCAAAAGCTCAACTAGAATTTCATCTGGCTACTGCCATTACAGACAACAAAAATGTTTTTACAAATATCAACAACAACAGGAGGGTTAAGGAGAATGTTCATGCTTTACTGGATGCAGGAGAAAGTAGAGTCGCAAAAGATAAAGAAAAGGCTGAGGGACTTAATGCCTTCTTTTGCCTTAGTAGCAAGACTGAGCTGTCCTCAGCGTACCCAGCCCCCATGGCTGGAAGACAGAGATGAGGAGCAGAGTGAAGTCCCTATAATCCAGGAGGAAATAGTGGCCTGCTGTTCTGCATAAACTTGCACAAGTCTATGAGGCCAGATGTGATCCACCCAAGAGTACATGGGGAGCTGGAAGAAGAGCTCACCAAGCCCCTCTACTTCCTTTTTCAGCAATCCTGGTTAACTGGGAAGGTCACAGATGTCTGCAGGTTAGCAAGTGTGATACCCACCTACAGGAAGAGCCAGAAGTAGAATCCGGGAACTACAGGCCATTCAGCGTGACCTCTGTGCTGGCAAAGATCATGGAGCAGATCATCTTGAGTATGATCACGCATCATGTGCAGAACAACCATCAGGCCCATCCAACGTGTGTTTATAAAAAGCAAGTCCTGCTTGACTAACCTGGTCTCCTTCTATGACAAGATGATCTGACGAGGTTGTGAATGCTGTCTCTTTGATCTTAGTAAAGTTTTTGATTGTCTTCCACAACATTCTCCTGGAGAAACTAGCCATTCACCTGTTAGTTGGGTGTATTCTTCAATGGGTTAAAAAAGGCCTGGATGGTCAACTCCAAAGAGCAGTGATGGATGGTGCTACCTCCAGTTGGCTGTCAGTCATGAGTGGGCTTCCCTCGGACTCAGCACAGAGGCCAGTTTTCTCTAATATTTTTATCTGTGATCCAGATGAGGGGACCAAGACCACCCTCAGTAAGCCTAGAGGTGATGCCATGTTGGGTGGGAATGTTGATCTGTTGGAGGACAGCAAGACTGTAAAGGAATTTGGACAGGCTGGATTGATGGGACAAAGCCAGTTGTTTGAGGTTTAACAAAATGCCTCATCCTGCACTTTGTTCCATGCACTTTAGTTCCATGCAGCACTATTGGTGGGGGCAAATAGGCTGGGGGCAGAGTGGTTGGAAAGCTACCTGATGGAAAAGGACCTGGGGATGCTGGTTGAAATCCAATAGAACATGAGCCAGCATGTGCCCAGGAAGCCGAGAAGGGCAATGGTATCCTGGCTTATGACAAAAACAGTGTGCTCAGCAGGACCAAGGCAGTCATCATCCCCCTGTACTCAGACCAAGTGAGGTTACACCTTCAGCCCTGTGTTTGGTTCTGGGCCCCTCACTGCAAGAAAGACATTGAGGTGTTGGAGCATATCCACAGAAGAGCAACAAAGTTGGTGAAGGATCTGAGAAGTGACTGAGGAAGCTGGGGTTGTCTAGCTGGAGAAAAGGAAGTTCATAGGAGACCATATTACTCTATACAGCTACCTGAAAAGCAGTTGTAGTGAGGTGGGAGTTGTGTTTTCTCTCAAGTAACAAAAAGCAGGACAAGAGAAAATGGTTTGAAGTTGTGGCAAGGGAGGTTTAGATCGGATATTAGGAAAAAAATTCTTCATGGAAGGGGTGGTCAGGCATTGGAAAAGGCTGCCGAAAGAAGTGGTGGAATGACCACTCTCTGAAGTGGTCAAAAAATCTGTGGATGTGTCAGCTGGGGATGTGCTTTAGTAGTGGACATGACAGTGATGGGTTAACAGGAGTATTCTATGATCTTAAAGGTCTTTTCCAACCTTAATGATTTTATGACTCTGTGTAACAGGCCTATGGGAAAATTCTATGGGCTATGGAATAAATCAATATTTAATAGACTAGAATACCTCCATTAGTGACCTTGCTTGAAATTCCATCCTTTTATGTAGCAATGCTGTCTGAAATAAGTTCAACTAAATTTCATTGAAATCAAAACTGCTGAATTTCCCATAATCTTAGCAATTAGATCAAAAACATAAAATTTCCAAAGTGACAGAAAGAAAATCATAATTTTGTGTCAGTGAAATTCAGAATTTTATCACTCTGTTCTATTAAATTTTGTAGAAATCTTTCCAATATATTCAACAGATATAAGCCAAAATTAAAACTGGAGATGCCATTATACTATACAAATATATGTATTAATTTTCCCCACAAATATCTAACTACGTATACTGGCACATTCCTAAATGTCCACTTTATGGTAGAAACAGAATACTAGACTATAAGAACCCAAATGAACAGTTTAGTCCAATTTAAAATACTCAAATTCAGAGAGCTTCACTGATCACCTTAGTTTTACCCTTTCCTTTTTAGTTCTATTTTCATTCTCAAGCCTGTCACTTTCAATTTCCTACTGATAGCCATCTGTAATTCCCTCCTGAATTTGCTTGTGTTCTCTTAGTTCCCTTCTAGTTTTCTCAGTACCTTCTCAAGACATGAGAATGCAACAAATGGGTAGAGAAAAGCAGAAACTTTGTTGTAAAACAAAAAATGGGGAAAAATTTCATTTGATCATTTATGTTGAACGTAAATTTTAAGAATGACAGCTGGAAAGTATTCTTTCCATATAGTCAAAGCAGAATATCTTTATTGTATTGAAATTCCTTTGTGACTTTTAATAAAATTGCATCTATACCGAGAAGCTAAAAATATTTTGTGGATTAAAAATCATGCTTTACAGTGAAAGGAAATTGTCTTTGAAGTTTTGCACTGACTTACTCATGTTAAAATAACTTGTAAGAAATAAAAATATTTAAAATATTTCCTTATATATATTTTATATACCATTCATTAATTTTTAGAACTTTCATCTCAAAACCATGTGAGTTAATGTAGTGCTTATGAATAACAGATAGTAAAGAAAACTATAGAGTTTGACTGTTGATACTAATAGACTTCATGTTGCTCTAGCACAATGAAATATTTAGGTGTTTCCATAGATCAGTGAAAAAAAAAAAAAAAGAAGAAAAA
>VYZR01094359.1:658-25877 GCA_013400675.1 Oxylabes madagascariensis
GAAAAACCTCTCTACCAATCTAAAGTGCTTTAGACAGCTTTCAATTAAACCTCAATACAAGCCATAAGGGATTAATTAGCCCTCTCTCCTTTCATCTCAGCCACAGGAGAGCTGAGCTACCACACTTCAGTGGAATGCCCAAGGTGACGAAGTGAATCAGCAGCACTTCTAGGACTATTACAGAGCACCGCAGTGAAGCCTATTACAGAGGCACAGACAGTGCCTCTGTCCTGCAATGCATGCTGAAGAAAAGCAGGTGACCTTCATCCCCGATTCAATCATGCCTTCCAAACAGTTCTCANACCACTTGGGAAAGAGCAGGACCCAGAGTCATCTAGGATCCAGGAAAGGCATGATTTGTGCCCACTTATAAGATGGTAAAGTTCCTTGTGCAACTTCCTAAGCAGGAATGAGCTGGCCCCCCTACGCTGGCTTGCTGGGATGACACAAGTCCTCCCCAGACAGCTGGGAAGAAAGTCTGCTGAGTCCACTCATGCTTATTAGCTGATCTTATCAAGACATGGTCCTCCTAAGACCTAGGATGCAAACATTTAGGTCTGGGGTAGCTCCTTGCAGAGAGGTACCCACAAGAAAAATGGACAAGAGTCAAACCATCACTTAAACAGAAAGGTGCTAATTGAGAAATAAACACTTTTCTTTTCTTAAAATTCCAGGGCAGTTGCTCTCAGGCCCTGTGTTTGTGCTGCAAGGGAGCCAGCCAGCCACCGGGAGCATTTGCAGAAAGCCCATCTGCTCCCAGCCATGAGAGAGGGCCAGCAGGTTTCCAGGAAAATAAAGGAAGGGAAAGCCCAAACACCACTTGTGCATCCTGGAAGCCTCCCCTGTGCCAGAGCCAGAAGATCCCTCTGCTCTCATGGGGCTGGAGGCTGGGAAACAGATGGCAGGACTCGGGGAGAAGGCGGGCAGGGGGATTAGGAGATTCAACAACAAAAAAAAGGAGGATCAAGGTACAGAGAGAACATAAACAATGAAAAAAATGAGAGGGGGGATGGGAAGATCTCGGAGGAAACGGGAACAAGAGCCTCCAAGTAAGTGCAATTTTGGGCATGTACTGCCTGTTTCTCCATATTTCTACTCTGATGTTTCTCCATCCAGCAGGAGAGGGAGTGCCACTTGCAGCAGCTGGAGGGTGTGCAGAGAACGTGGGGAGGATGAAACATGCAAGTGCTGTTTTTCCCAACTCCAGCAACATCCTCAGTGAGAAAACTGGGAATGCTAAATTTACACTATTGAGGCAGTGTTTTGTTATTAACTTCATGTTTTATGAACCGTTGTGCCTCTAGTGAAACAAAATGAGGAAGGAAACCATACATGAAACATACCCAAGTAAGAGCAGACTTTTACAGTTTTAATGAAAACTAGTTTTCTATAGGCACTTGTTAGCAGGGACTTTGGGGTCTCTCATTCACAAACTTAACATGTAATTTGAAAAGCATGTATAAATAGCAAAGTTTTTTGAAGGGACAGAAATGAGCCTATTTTAGGCAAGTAAACTCTCATTTCCATCCTTGATCTAAAACAAGTTTAAATCTCTCCCTCCTTGTGATTATGACTGTTCGAAAAGATTAACGGCCATACGTTTCCAAGTACACTCACTAGCTGTGTAGAACTCAGAATGTCTAGAAATGGAGAAATTTAAAAATACATCTAAATAGAGGTTCACAACCATTTCTGTGTAATGTTATCCTCCATGTGGCCACATGAATGAGTGGCCATTTATAAGGCATGCTAAAACCAGACATAATATGAAAAAGTGATTACAGCAATGTCATAGATGATAAATAGGCCGATGATTCTCTTATTGAACACAGGGGGATTTGTGGTGCAGTAATGAATTGAAAAAGCTGTTCAGCAAGAAAAAGAATTGAGAAAAGACAGAAATGAAGAGGAAATTTAATGGTAGTAGCTGTCTACCACAAAGTACAGTGAAGAGAATAAATCCTCTGACATCAGCCGCATCGTTCTGCAAGTCAGATTCCTAGGAAAGTGTTTTAAATCCTTTAATTAAACTTTCAAGTTTATTTTTAGCTCCCTATATTCTAGAAAACAGTCAAGCCTTCATCTTCTAACAAATATTTCTGCTATTTTTATGTCCATAGACAAATGAGGTAGGCAAATTTACCACACCCTGGAACCAAACTATTTAGAGGACATGAAAGCAAGTAAAGGTCATAAATCCAACAGACATGTGCCTTTTCCTATACAAAAGCCCAAGTACCACTGCATTTTTTGTGATGGCAGCTCTGTTTTTCCAATAATCTAATGTTCAAAGCAGAGCTGCAGAAGCCCTCAGTAATCCCAACTGGTGAGTGCCAAATGGAAGCAAGAACAGCATTCACAGCCTCAGCACTGTTGCTTATCATTTAATGCCTGTAACACCCCTTTTGGCTGCGTTTTAGAAGGCAAAAGTAAAATTTCTGAAATGAGTGCATAGCAAAACATCTCATGGGCTTGTTACAAGAAATAAGTCACTGAAATTGTACACAGTGAATCAGATCTAACAGCTCTCTGGTCTTGGACCTGTGGAGACAATACAGTCATTAAGATCCTTCTTGGCTCAAACAGTACAAAGCAATACTGGATTTGTTCCAGGAATGTGACCGTGAGACTGATTCTTCTTCCTCTGATCAAGAGGGATAACTTAGTGAGATAACTCAGTGAGATAACTTAGCTACAGGATGGGGAAGGCAAAACTGGGGTTTCATCACTGCCTTGCTAAGAGAGAAAGAGAGAGAATATCTTTGTTTTGCTTGTTTCCCCACTCCCAAGTGCTCCTGCTTTCCTCTGACTCCTCTGCAGGACAGTAACAAAGACATCAGCACTTGGTCATCCATCACTCCTACTGCTCATCACAGCCTATTCCTTTGTTCAGCTTTTTGCATTGGCTTTACTGCCTTTGCCTCAGCCATCTCATTTCTGTTCCCTCTTTCCAAGCTTCCCATTAGCTCTCAGCCAGGTTCTTCTTCCTGAGGGAAGTTCTAGTTCTCCACTTCTCTAACCATTTCTCCTGCATGTCTTACCAGTGAATGCATACCCAACAGTAATATTAAGATGAGCTTTTCAGACACTCTCCTCCTTAAACACATTCATTAAAGCAAATACATCTGGAGTCTTCCTTTGCTCACCACTTTCTTCTGTTGTGTCTAAGCTGGGACTGGCTCTCAAAAATCATTACATAATATGGCTAAATGAGAAATCTGGGGGGATTTTTTGCACACATACCCCATCAATTTTAGATGTTACAATCCAGAAGTGACATTTTTGCATTTTTTATCCTTTCTTCTCATGGTCTGTCCAAATAATGCCAATGATAAGTCAGCAATGGGGAAAACAAAAGACCACTTTAAAAAAAAAAAAAAAAGAAAGAAAACAAANAGACTGCAGAATTTTTTGCCTGAAGTCCCAATTCAGCAACTGCTCTGAAGAGATCCCTTTAAAAAACAGAGCTATTCCTTCTCTAGGCTAAGAAACAAAAACAAAAAAAAAGAAAGAAAACAAAATCCCCAAACCACCACACTTTAAAAGATCTCAGAAAGTGAAGAAAGTTTTCTGGTTGTAATGAAAGGACCTAGAAGACAGGAACACATGTATGACCAGTGCCTTTCTTACAAGAGACACAGGTACTTTCTTCAAAGAGAGATCTAAGGTGCTGACAAAAGCCAGGAGGACAATGATAGCAAATTATAGCTGAGTACAGGACAGCTTTCAAATGTGCGCTTTCCCAGGAACCAAAACTGTATTTACCACATTACGAGTCTCCTGCCAGCTGTCGCTCAGGAATGGCAGTGACAAGAAACCAGCCAGCCTTTCCCATTGACGCTAAGCCAGCAGAGATACTGCCTTGCTGGCCCAGATGCTTCTATTCAGTCGCACTCCTGATGCTAAGCAGTCCATTGCTCAAATGATGGAGCAGAACAACAGCTCTTGTATTTTGACCTTCTTCCTTGCCCATAACGTAGCCTGTACAGCCCAGTTAAGACTTGCAGACTTTATTCTGCTTGCTGAGGAAGTGGATTAGTTACTCTCAGCTCAATTTTAACACAAAAGTGCGAAGACTATGGGTTTCAGCAATCTAACATTGGCTAATATTCTTTTCTGACAAATGCTTTTTTGTACACATGCATTCTACAGCTGCTAAGAGCAGCAAAATGTAATCTTCTGCCAAGGCTTCTGCCATTTGTTTGTTCTGGAGATGCTGATTACCATGTCATTCCCCCACCACTGCTGACACAGGGTTCATTCAAGTTTACCTTCTTTGGTAAAAACAAATACAATGTCCTTGGCTCTAGCACTAGGCTCAGGCAGAGATAGAATGGGCATGCAAAAAGAAAAAAAAAGTAAGAAACACAGCAACAAAACTTTCCATTTCAGAAATGTGTTTCAAAGAAGGCAATTTAATTTTCAGTCTAAACACCTTTCCTTTAGTCTCACCAAAAGCACTGGTTTCTGGACATGAGCTCACTGGTTTCCACCTTACTTCGGACGTGATACTTTGTGCAACAGATTTTGTCTAAACAACATAGTCAGACAAATGTTCTTCTTTTTGTCCATTCTCTTCCTCACTTTTTCCTGTTTTCTCATATATGTATTTTTTTCTCCACCCTCATTTATATTTCTTCCCACATTTCATTTGCAACAGTTTCTTCACACCTTATGGCAATTCTGCAAGACTCTGGTGGGTAGGTATAGCAAGAACTAAACTCATTACACAGGCACACAGAACACTGGGACGACAACACAACCTTGTCCTATGGCAGACTACAAGCTGGGTCACTTGCAGTAAGGGGTGAAGAGACACAACTTTCAAACAAAGAAACAGCTGCTGTTCTGGCTTTGGCAAGAACTCACTCATCACACATATATGTGCACCACATGCAAATACACATGTATATTTATATGTACTGGATAAAAATACTTCAGTGTTACATTCTAGATACATAAAGTTGTGAGATTCAGAGATGCTCAAATATTTCTGTAGTTTGCCTACAAATACATGCAGTTTAATAAAAAGCATGTTTGTATTATGGCCTGTTTAGGAAACTGGTTGCCAGAGTCCCTTAGGAGCAACTCTCAGTCCAAACAGCTAAATCCAGCTGGTGGCTGACCACAGTGCCCAGTATTGAGGCCAGCCCCATTTAGTGTCTTTATCAATGATCTGGACGTGGGGATCGAGAGCACCCTCAGTCAGTTTGCAGATGACACCAAACTGGGTGGGAGTGTTGACCTGCTGGAGGGTATGAAGGTTCTGCAGAGGGATCTGGACAGGCTGGATCAATAGGCTGAGGCCAGGGGTGTGAGGTTCAAAGCAGTAAAGGTCCTGCCCTTGGATCAACAACAATCCCAGGCATTGCTACAGGCTGGGGGCAGAGTGGCTGGAAAGTGGCCCTGTGGAAAAGGACCTGGGGGTGCTGGTTGACAACAGCTGAACATGAGCCAGCAGCGCCCAGGTGGCCAAGAAGGCCAATGGCATCCTGGCCTGTTTCAGCAATGGTGTGGCCAGCAGGACCAGGGCAGGAGTTGTCCCCCTGTACTTGTACACCACCTTGGCCCTTGTGAGGTCACACCTCAAATCCTTTGTTTAGTTCTGGGTCCCTCAATACAAGAAAGACACTGATGTGCTGAAGCATGTCCAGAGAAGGGCAATGGAGCTGGGGAAGGGTCTGGAGCACAAGTCTGACAAGGAGCCGCTGAGGGAGCTGGGGGTGTTTAACTTGGAGAAAAGGAAGCTCTGAGGGCCTTTATTGCTCTCTACAACTACCTGAAAGGATGTTGTAGTGAGGCGGGGGCTGGTCTCTTCTCCCAAATAACAAGCAATAGGTCAAGAGGAAATGGCCTCCAAGTTGCACCAAGGGAGGCTTAAGAATACTCTTATGGTTACTAGGAAAAATTTCTTCACCGAAACAGTGGTCAAGAATTGGAACAGGATGCCTGGAGAATTGGTTGAGTCACCATCCTGTAAATATATGAAAGACATAGATGTGGTGCTTAGGGACATAGTTTAGTGTTAAGGGTTGGACTCTTTAAGGTGTTTTCCAACCTAAATTAGAACAGACTTACAGAATCATTTAAGAAAACAAAACAAAAAAAAAAATACAAATTTTATTTAGTATTAGAGAAGAGACAGATGAAGAATCCAATAAACTACTCACCAGAAAGAGGATCTTTGCCAATCATTAAAACATTTGGTAAATTCATTACAATCAGCTGCTGAAGGACCTCCTAAACAAAAGAGAACAGACAAAATTCAGTGTGAAGGAATCCAAATCAATCCCACCACAAAGAGTACAAAGCTCCATCAGTTACAAAGCTTTTAACATACTGGCAGGTCAGAGGTCACAGGAGGAAGCCCCACTTGAGAGAAATCACTATTTGAAGATAGCATCAGGTTGCACAGCTAACATACACTAATCACCTCTTTTAACAATGGCCAATATGGAACTTAAAGGGTCCCATGGCACTAATCAGGATAAATGCATGACCATGCCAGGCACACCAATCATTCATGCCTTTACCCCAGGCACGACCTGCATTCATCCCATGTGCAATATCCAGCTGCCGCCATGTTTCAGAGCATTTAAATGCAGCTAGTTCAAAGGTACCTAAGCCACTCTGTGAAGTCTGAGTAACTCAAATAATTGGTCAAATTATTTCATCATTCTGAAAATCTGAGGATGGGCTGGGAAGTGGGTGTGTGGAAAAGCACTTGACACCAGGCATCTGGCACTGCTCAGAGAAACTGGATATAAAGTTCTAGATTTATTTGCATTGTTTTCAATCAGGAGTAAAACAGAATTAAATTATGTTCATTACACACTTAAGGGTCATTTTATTTTGGGAGAGATGACAGAAGGGAGGTGCATCAGGTTCAACATCTGAATGCCAGCTGTCTGAAGCTGCTCTGAAATCACAGAATGGCTTAAGGGGGAAGAAAGGCTACAAGCCCTGGGGCAGGCAAAATGCTTAAAGTTGTTCAAATAAATACATTGCAAAGGGGACTCTGTACAGTAATATGATCAGCCATGCACCCCAGAAACAAAAAGCAGAGCAGTACAGTTGTTAGCTTTGACTTGCAGTTACCAGCACCCACTTCTGATGATTTGGATAAAACATTTGCAGGTAAGATTTTATTTCACATAAAAAGCCGTGGAGAAAAATGGTCGTATGACTGAAACGCTGTGCTGAGATTCAGGAAACAAAAGTTCACAGATACAACTCTACCAAATGTTTGGCAGGTGCCTTTTTCCTGCTTGTCTCCACTTCCCAGACTACCCCCAGGCCACTGGAAGGGCACATGCATTGATACTTGCAAAGCATTCAGAGCAGGGGAAAAAAGCACCACAGCCCAGAAGAGAAACACACTTCCTGAAACAATCACCCATTCACCCAAACACTTCCCCTCCCAGCCACCCATTGTTATTTCTCTGCTTTCAAAGTTATACCATAGGAGGAAAACTAAGCCTGATTGAAGGAGGAAATAATTCAGAGAGCCTGCAGCCTTTGATAAGCAGTCAGAGTGCATATTCTAAAAAAAAATGTTTTGGACACAACACATTTAATTTTTTTCTTCTGATCCATACCAAAACACACTCCTTGGCAGCTCCATTTTTGGATAAAGTAGAGACATCTCATTGTCACAGCTAATAGGATTTTTGGAGCTGTTAATGAAAAAGATTCTACAGTCCTTTATGTAACGTGAAGCTTGGTTAATGCAGACCAAACATTCACTGACTCATTAGCCAAATGCATTTTGGGCATTTGAGACACATTAAACAATGTTTGCATCAGTTACTGAAACAGGTGCAAATCTATTGGATGTAAGAGCACATGGCTGGACTGCAGTATGTGCTATGACAATACAGCATGGCACTGAGGCTTTAAACAAAAAAAATCAGACTTTGCATATACTGAAGTATTGAGCTTTAACCAGCGATTTCCATGGCAAAAAAGAGGAGAAAGAATTCTGCTTCCAGTCACCCAGCACGTGGAGCAGCACTGAGGAAGGAATGCATAAGGAATTTGTGTCGTCTTTGTGTAATCATCAGATCGCTAGCTATTTAACTGGCAAGACACAAAAGACATTACCGCTAACCTTTATACTATGAACATTCCCAGGAGCTCCTCCTGCAAAATTATTTGAGTATACCTCTCAACACAACCACGACTGAACTCCCTCATAATTGTCTGAGCTCAGTATCTTCTGGCAAGAATCTGACAGTCGCCAAATAGAAGCTAAAATGGCCCCAAGCTTGGAAGAGTGATTTGTTAATTCAGATTGAAAGATTCCGATTATTGCAAGAGGTGGTACTCTGACCTGTTTATTTTTTAAGTAAAATACTCAAACAGATAATTATCTGTATTATTCTAAAAGCCTCTGCCTTCAGATTAGTGCTTGTGATGATAACACCTGACTGTTATGCAGTGCAGCTCACCAGCAGATCTCAACACTTTATAAAGGAAGGTCAATGCCACTGCTGCCCTTTTTCAAGCTCAGGAAAACAAGTCAGAGAAACAGAGTCACTTCAGTTTGATACACTATCATTTGTGAACCAATGTACCAGTGAACCATTCAGTCACACAGCTGCAAGTGTGGGATAAAAATGTTAAAGGGAAGCTCCTACACTGATGAATTTAGCTCAGATTTTGTCCAGACTGAAACCCCACAAAGTTAGTGAAGCTCGCTTGACACTCAGTGACTGACAGGGGTAATGTGACCATGTGTCAGATTGATTGCTCAAAATCCCACATCCGGAAATAGAAGATTCCCCTCACCCAAGAGCAAATCAGAAATGCTTCAACTTCTATCATTTATCAATGTTTTCTTGTTTTCCTTCTCTGAAGCAGTAATAACACAGATTATTACACAATAAAAATATTTTACACAAGTAAAATGCTGTGCCTCAGCCTGGCCTCTCAGCTCCCCTCACATCTTATCATTCCTCCTTGAAGACTCCAGGAAGTCAAACTTAGGCTTCAGGCAAGGAACTGTTTCCAGCCTGTGAACTGGGCCCCATGGACGCAACCATCTCCCAGTGTACAGCTACTCTGGGCATTGGGTTAACCTGGACACACTGCTGAAACCTGGACAAAAAGAGAAATGGTAGATAAAATGACCCATTTCCCCACAGGGGCAGCAAGTTATATTATCCCATTACATATAAAGGATGTTGTTATGCTTGAAATCAAACACAGCTGTGGGACTCCGCAGCAGAGGCAGAGATGGTGTGTGTGTGTGTCCTTCTGCCTCAGGCAACCAGCATGGCTAGGGGCAACACATCCAGGCAGGAGCTGCTGGAGAGGAAAACGGGGTTTTCAAACATTTTAAATAGCCCACAGCAACCCAGAGTACCCTGGAGAGCAACTGTACAAGCAAAAAGTCTGATTCCTCCAGTGAATAGCCTTTTAATCATTTTTACAGCACAACTAAGGCTTGGTTAAAACAGTAAAGGTTAAAACAACAACACATGGTAACAATTTCCCAGATTATTAACACCATTAGAAACTGAGTTGCCAGATTTACAGTTTATCCAACTCAGAAGCCAGCTACTGCAAGTCAGCAATCACCTTCCTCACACTACGGTTTGTCTTTTTTGTGTATTTTCTGTTGTTAATGAGATTTCCATGAAAAAGTAGTGTTGGTTACAGAAGTGTTATTTAAGGAATCAAAACAAATCCCTGTCAGACCTCAGTGCTGTGCCTGTAGGTTTCTGAAATGCTCCTCACCCAAAGATCAGGGTATTTTAAGCTTGAGGAGATTTGTCCAATGTCTTTTGACAGCAGTAATAGTTGCAAGAACAGGTACTTCTAGGTGGTTCATTCAACATCATGATCAGAAAATATAAGGATCAGCACCCAAGTCTTTCAGTCCTTGAGCTGGACACCCAAACTCAGTAGATAAAGCCCACAAAGGTTTAAGCAAACAGTTGTACGACCCTGTATTGACAGGGAGGGCTTTCCAAATGAAGGTCACACAGTGTTCAGACCTTGACTGCTGTGCTTGCTCACACAGACACACGGAGCCTGAAGCCGGCTGGGACAATTGTGGTGCCCCATCAACAAGAGGGACGCTGCCCAAGCCAGAGGTAAGTTTTGCTGAAAGCACCTAGGCACTCCAGGACTGGTACACCAAGAAACATCAGAGAGTTACCTAGAAATCATAAGGTTAAACATAAATATAAACATTCTGTTTATCTCAGCAGCCTTCTGGTGTCTAAGCCTTTGCTGTGAACTTGCTTGACATTTGCAAGCTCTCTGCAATCACTTTTTTAAAAAGAAGCTTAAGACAAAATAAAGCCAAAATTCCCCCACATTGATTCTAATAGTCAAGGGCCTTAGGAAAAATCAAGACACATACATGATTAAGGATAAAATTCTAAGCACCAAATTAAGCATTTAGGCTTACTAAATTGCATGAATAAACACATTCATTCCCTCCATCTGAAAGTTTCTAATCATTCCTGGAGTGCTGAGGCGTATTCCACATCCTCTTTTCATCCCTCCAAGATCACACACACCGGATGTTTGCTCTCTGCCTTAGATCCTCAGAAGAGATGCAGAGGAAGCTCTCCCTCTCAAGCCATCATGGCCACATATTAACACTCTATTTACCTGTAATAGGGTAAGCGGGCTTCTTGTAATTTTGTAAGAACAAAGTCTCCTTGGTCCATACTATACTTCAATACATATTTGCTTCTTAAAAACACATGTGCAACAGCATGGAATAAAATAGTCTTAAGGTATTATTCTTGGACGCACTTTTTTAGTCCTAGTTTAAGTGTGCCAACAGCTCTTACAAAGATGAATTCCTAGGAACAGAGTAGGCAAAATTGTCCTTTCCATGGCTGAAAGACCCAGCAAACACAAGCTTTACACAAAAACCTTCCCCTGCATTACCATACAGCACAGCACTAATGTAGAGTAACTACTAGCTTCTCACGCAGAATTAAATTAACCTCTGCCTGAATCCTAAACAAGAAGCAAGTACTAAATAAATTATGTAAGGAGAGAGGCAGTCTAACAGTCATTGTAATTCAATGCTCAAGCCAAGCAATTCCATTTAAGTATATTGCTTAGCTATAAAATGCTAATTGCCCAGCTGACTGGAAGCCAAATGGTGCTTTTCTACTTAAAATGCCCATGAGGAAAAACCATCATCAGCTTTATTTATACCAGCAATGGCAAACAGTACCTAGCCAGGGAATTTGGCTTACGTTTTAGCTGCAACTCAGGCCAACAGAGCAGGAAAGCTCAGCAGTCCTGTCTGCCCAGCACAGCCAACACCTTACACTGATAACCTCAGTATGGACCTGATCTCACAAACATCCTTGGAGTGGGAAACATTTGGTGAAACTGAATCCTTAGAGAAGGTCTCAGCAGGCGTCAGTGGCCCTCTGCACCAGCCCAACGCCTCCCAGCAGCAGGATGGGGTGGCAGCTTTGCCCCTACACATTTTAAGGGCCCTTTGGATGCTGCCACAAAGACAGGCTGGGAGCTGCATTTCCCAGGCTAAGTGCCCTCCAAGTCCAAGGGACAATCAAATACAAGCTTTTCTGGAATCAGAATTCTAAGGAAGAACACTCTAATGAACAACCTTTAAAATAAAACACATAATTAACAGCAAATTGAGACACAAGGGTTGTTTTTGTAAGTATGCTTTTTCCAAAGTTTCCAGTTTTGTATTAAAATAATAACAAAAAGCTGTTCTGCAGCCTACAAAGAGGTTATATTTTAGACAAAAATATATTTGTCTTACAATAGACATAATCTTTGTAAAGGTTGGGGGGGGTTTGCTGTAATTATCCGAGGAGTTATTAATGGTGTCAGAGAAATCATACCAAGATTCAGTTAACTGTATGGCAGGGTCTCACAGAAGATTAGACAAGATGAAACAAGTTGTTGCACAGAAATGACAAGGAAGCAAAACGCAAGTGTTTTATTGACGTGTTTGCCATGTACATCTTACCATGCAAGCACGCCTGATGACACCATGTATGTGACTCAGTACTGTTTCCCTGCCAACACATTATATACATGACAAAATTTGATTAAAACTTTGCTCATCTCTGCAACAATTGTACTCGTTATGCGACAGACTAGAGGATTAGCTGTCTTTAAACGGATTTTTTTTTTTCCATCTGAAAACCAGCAAATTACAAAGCACATTTCTAAAGACTCTTCAAGTGGAAACCCAAAAGCCACTAAAATAACTGTGGCCTCATCTGCTGAAAATAATCAGTTCTGACAATCGTAGACTGGAATCTCAGTGGGAGGGGATGTGAAGGAATCGTACCTAGTCTTCACTGTGCTCAGTCTGTGCAGGATGCAGACAACCCACTAAATGACAAAACTATACTCAGTGTGTAAATACATCATAGAAGATCAGATTTTACTTTAAAAAATTACACATATGAGATTTGGATAGCATATAATAGGCTATAAAACCACTCATATAAAACCACTCAAAAAACCCAGAAGGACCCAGGCATAACCATCTACTCAATTAATTGAAAAAAATCTATGTGTATTTAAATAAAGGTACTTTTTTTATATGTAAGAAGTGTTCTAGGACACAATTAGTTTTACTTCTAATGCAGTGGAATAAATAATGGAGAAGCTGACACACATCAGTTGCACAGGAATTTTATTTTTTTATCAAACTAAATACAAAAGTGTACATTTACTTCTGAACAATTAAATGTATAGCAGTGGATTTTTTTATCCTAGTTTCACTAACTCCAGGCTGCATCACCTATGTTAATAAAACATACAGCTCTATGGTTGTGTCTAGTGGCAATATTGATTTGACCCAGAGAGGAGAAAATCCAATTGTGGAGCACTGTGTTTTCCTGCTTTTATTGCCAGCAGCACCTTTGACTAATTTACCTACTTTTGCTGCAAATAAAAAGCCTATTTGATTTATCCTCAACTTCTCTTTTCAAATCATGTGCAAGTGACTACACATGTTTGTAATAGCGTCCTGACAAATTACTCCTGACTTCTATTTTATTTCATCTTAGATTTGTCCTGCGGTGGTTTATGCAGTAACAGGGAATATGAAATGTGCTGTGTTAAAGGCTTGTCACTTGACATTACAAATCTAACCAGCTAAAATGCAATCCATCTGTTGAACACACTTCCAGCTAATCTACAGTGGTCTCTAAGGACCGTTATAATTCACCTTAACATGCAGTAAAAAAACACCACAGGCCATCAGAACAGACTTAAAGCACCACTGAATTCTCCGAAACTCAGCACCAAGCACACTCACTTGTTTTAAAAGGAAGTCAGCTTTTCCCATACATTGGGCATATTTTATTGGGCTAATCAAAAAATTTCACATCAAACTCTAAAACTGAGCAACTATTTTTAAGTTTAACACTGAAGCCTGATACCAAAACACATTAGCCATGCAGAGCTTCGAGGTACAAACTCTGCTCCACTGCCCTTGATCACTGGAGTGAGAAAAATTATATTAAAATACAGCTTGTTATCAAGAAACAAACAGTAACACAATAAAAGCTTCTCGAAGGAAGACGACATGTAAGATCTGGTTTTTGTCATTTCTCCTATTACAAGCATTTCTAAAACTTGGGAGGCTTACGCGTTTATATGAAACATACACAGTAAACACCTAACTGGGCACACGATAGCAGTTCACACAAAATACACTGAATTTCTTAACATAATTGCTACACTGCCAGGAAGAAGACCAAAATTAATTAACCCAAGGCAAGTATATGGTAGGCTGTGAAGCTTAGTTAGAGAGGTTCAGAACTAAAGATCTGTATTGCAACTTGAACACTGCAATGGGGGTCCAGGCTCTGAAAAAAGTGCCAAGACTCTAAAGAAGCAGCCGACCACTAGAGTGACAATTGTAGCAATTCCTGCAAAAGCAGCAGCCAAAAGTAGAGGGAAAAAGGAGTTAAAGATGGGAAGATGTAGGAATACCAGTTACACATTAAAGCAATACCATTTTCCCAAAGATGAATAATGAGCAAGAGCTAGGTAGCAAAATTTATAATTTTTGCAATTTTTGACAGTATCAAGTAATTTATTAGTACAAATGTTGCTTGAAAAGGAATGTGTTTTCTTGGGGAAAACTCTAAAACAAACTGTTAATCCTGTGAGGGCACAGGGGCATGTGTCACACAAATAATTTTGAGGTTTCTCTAGTACAAATATTGAAAAGCCAAATCAAAGCTGACGTTTAAATAAGAAAACAAATCTGTCAAACTAGAAAAAATTAATAAAGCAGAGAGGGGACAATAAATGGGATAGTTTCATGATTTCTAGTATTATGAAAAATATTTTAGTAGCAAACAGAAGGCCTAACAGATGCAAATGACTTTAATGTGAATGTATGAGTCAAATTTCATCAGTGACTAAGGTTAATAGAAGTAGAACAAACATCCAAGTTGACTGTTACCAGTCTGATACTCTTATGTGCTGTCTGAAGCAGGAACTCATGAAAAACTTTTGATCTACCTCTCAGTCCCCAAAAGAAACAAGCTGCTTTGCCCTGCCGCTCTTACTGATGCTGAGTAACATCCTACTGTCTCAGCCACGTTGACTGCCATGGGGTCAGCTCTCATTAGCTTTTGCTAATGAGAAAAATATGTCTCATTAGCAAAAGGTGCCATGCTTTGCCTTCACTACATTCAAACATCCTCAGAGCTGCTCAAATATAAGGTTGTTAAAGGCTCAGAAACAAGCACAAACATGCTCAGTCTTTCCAGGATAATACTCCCTGAACAAACAAGATTTATTTCATGTTACACTGGTAAACCATTTTGAGAAACCTGAACGGGTAGCACTGGAGAAACACAGAAAGTGACACCTAGAAACTGTAAATACATGGACAGTATTCAAGCAGTGATGACCAACAGGAATTTTATGGAATAAACATTTAGGTTGTTTTTAAGCTCACTTTGAAGTGCATGAAAATCTTTGTCTCTAATTGAGGATAAACAATATTTTCAGAACATTTTTTTTCTCCCGGTGAAGAAAAGGGTTCTGACAGTGCTTGAGGAATACCTGTTAGAGAACTGAGCAACTGGTGTGTCAACACTGATCCTACTTTTTCTGCCTAGCATGTTTATAAATGTGAAGGAAAAAAAAAAATCAATTAAGTTTAAATTAAACCAACTAATTTCCAAAAGCTAATTTTAAAGATTTTTAACCATGAGTTTCCAACAAGCTTGAAACTTGTGTTTGGATGCTTACACACAACCTAGTATTGGACAGCAAATTAATGTTTCAGGAAGCATGCACACAGTCACTATGCCATCAGCTTATTATCTAACTGCAACAGAGAATGCAGCCTGGGCAAGAGGTCCTTGAGGCATTTGCAGATAACCATGCAAAAATCCATGTTGGATATACAGAAGAGAGAAGCTTTCAGCTGGTGTGAAGAGGAGAGGGTACAGGGAACAAGCTGTTCCACCCTACAAGGATGCCTGATCCAACAGTATGGTGCGATGGGACAAATGAGGTGATTGGGGAAGCAGAGGGAACAGAAGGTTTTACTGGTCAGGTCTGTAGGCTAAAACAAAACCAGAAGAGTCTGTACTTGCTAAACATTTGATTATGTTAGACGCTTTCTGCTACAACCACCTGATGTTCTCTTCTAGGCAAACTCCCATTACCAACCAGTTACCAGGGGCACTAAAAACTTAAATACCAGTAACGCAGAGAGTCCTTGCAGTTAAGGCATGCCCCTTTCAAATACTCCTAAAAAACCTCTAATGTGTATCATTGGAGGTTAATGTTATGAGCATTCCAACTACTCTGAAGCAGAATTTATATCCAACATCATTACTTCAATGTATCACTGCATTATCACTACCACCTAATTTTCCCAATATTAACAAAGTTAATATTGTTCCAAGTTCAACAAACACCCACACATCCCTCACGAGGTGCTTTGCCACTGTAGCAACAGTCTCAATTTTTTTCTTTAATTTAGTAAAGGGAGAAGCTTCAAGTCAGATCAAGATGGTTTGCCCATGCACAAACCTACAGTGGTGTTTCTCTTTATAGCTAGCGGATTGCCCCAGGCAGGGAACACGCAGGGAATTTTCAAGACCATCAACACTTCTTACACTGTACAGGTGGAGAAGCTGCAATAAATTTCATGTGACTTTCTCAAGGTAACCCAAGCACCCTTGGGAAAGAAAACGCTCCCAGTATTTACTGTGATAATCATGAGTTTTACCATTAGCACTGAGTTGCAGTTACAACAGAAGAAAAAAAGGAGAAAAAGGAAGATGACCACGGAATCTAGCCGTGAATAAAATGAGGGGGCAGGAAAAGGAAGCCATGTCCTCAGAATAGCCTCTGGGCTCTCATCGTTCCCTTTCTGGATTTTCTACGTTCATTTGTTTTCAAAGGCAAAAAACCTTTCCATCTGGAGAGTCACTGCGGCCCCCTCGGAGGGGGTGCAGGTACCAACGGAGAGCAGACACAGTGATTTGCAGCGGACACTCGGCTATTCGCAGGGTTTACTGCCACTAATTTGCACCTCGGCAAAGCCAGGTCAGGCGCAACCCACAGGCAATTACCGGGTCAAGCTGCCAGGAACAGCCTCCCTGATTTGCCCGCCCTGCTGCCACCAGAGAGGTGACAGAGGAGCCTCGTCCTCAGCCCCACCCCACGGAGATCTCTCACTGGCAGCTGATCCCGAAGTGAACTGCCAGCCTGGAGCTACCAGAACAAAAGGCGATGGTGCTTCACGATGCCCGGTGCTCAGCACCCACCCAAAGCAAGCGGGTCCGGGAGGCGACCTGGGGCAGCCTCACGACATCCTCCATCCCAGTGCAATGCGGGACTTGCCCTTTCCTGTGCCATCCCCATCTCGTGTTGCCCCTGCCTTCTGGGCATCCCATAGTAAGAGAAATACTGTCCTTTAACAAGAAATGGATATACGTATATGTATCTGTATACATCGACACATACTGAGTTTTATGTACATGTGTTTCTGCTATTTTTCCCCCTATTACTCTGGGATTATTATAACTGCTCAAACCTGTACCAGGCAAAATCCTCTGGAAGCCCCACCTAATTTGCCATAAGCAAGACTGTCCCCCACGTTCAATCATCTGGAGTCCCCACGGCTCAGCAGTAAGAGCATCACTTGTTTTACCCCACATCACACAGCAACAAGGTGGCTTCCTAAACACACAACACTGAAAAGTCTGCTAAGGTGATTAAAAAAAAACCTGTGACACGTTGTATATTTGATGAATTTTAATGTTAGTCTTTCAGGGTCAGGTCAGTCATCCAACTTACCTGGAGTCTGAGAATTTACACCAAAAAATAGCTGCTATAACACTTGCTTTAAAAAAATGAACACGCAAGCATTTTGAACAAATATGGAAAATCATAACACAAGATGCTGTGGTACATCAAGATTTTACATCTGCTATTATCAAATTCTTCTTCATGATAAATTCACCCTCTACACACTTACAAACCCCACTCACCATCCACATTCTATTTCACAGATGTGCAAGAGAAAGCCATTAAAAATTAATGCTGAAAAGCCATGAAGCCACACTGAGCCCACAATTCAAAGAGCAGTCAGTATCACAGGATAACAAAGACCTCCTTACTGCACAGCAGGGGAAATATTTCACAAAAAGAGAGTTATGACCAAAAATAGATAAAAGGAAAAAGGCCCTTCCAACAGCTGCCACAATTTCACCTATACACAGAACAGGAAATAGCCAATATCCCTGTGTGGTAGCTGCTAGGCAAAATTTACTTATCAATGGCAATCCAGGCTCTGCATTCACCCACATATGCATACTTGCACATGCAAACACTCTCTCAAGAACTTCATCTTGCCAGCTCTTAACAGTGCTCCTTTAAGTATCTGAAAGGACTGATTAACCCTGCTTAATACAATCTGTGTAATCTACTGTGAATCTTGCAGATAACTCATAACTGTTAACATTAATTAACTCAGCAGAGCTTTACCCTTTTTGCTCCCCCCACCAGCCTCATACCACAGAGCTCGATTTAAGCGTTCTTTCACCACAGCCCTAGCAAACGGCTTCCACAGAGTTAGGCAGCAATGATGAGCTTCCGACATAAAAACTCAGTTAAGTCATGATTCTGTTTCAAGAGACTTTTCCCCACGTTTTATACTGCTCTTCATTAGTACTGATCAGTAGTCACAGCACACACTCAATGCGTAGAACACCCTGGAAATACCCATGACAAGAGAAAAAGTGCGAAGGATACCGCTGCATCCTACAGAATCCTTTCTTTATGCTACCTGTGAGAGAAACAGACATAAGCTGTGTCACTACGTTACTACTAATACTTAGGACAAATTAACTTCTAACACTACTGTATGCCCATTTTTAGGCTTCTGACCACTGATTTTTTTTTTATGTCAACAAAATACAATTTCCTTCTAAGCTGTCATGTTTAGTGTTTTCCTGAGAGAGGATGTCAATCTAATCATTATGTTCAGACAAAAGCCTCATTTATAGCTGAAAGAAAAAGCAACTTTCAAGACCTTGTATTTACTGAGGAAAACCTTAAAAAATGGTCACAAAAGACTCAAAGTCAGCAAGGGTCCCCAAACACAAGGAGCTGCCTTGGCTACAGGTAGAAAAAGCAGAACTACGCGTAATACCAACCCCTTCTTTATTTCTAGCGCCATTTTTTCAATCATATAACTTAATTTTCAGTGTCCTTGAAGGGCACACAAAGGTGGCAGGCATGTACAGTTCTCAGCAATTGCCAAGCTGCCTCACACGTGGCCCATATCCCTTACCTCCATCAGCAGAGCTCAGGTTTATTATTTAAGCAACATAATGGAGGGAAACCCAATAAGAAGTATCAAGTGACTTTGAGCTCCCTATCAACCAGATCACAAATCAACAGCAGCACAATCCTTATGAGCTGGAAGCAGAGAAAGGGAGGGTAAATCCCCAGAAAAATTGCTCCAGGCAAGAGAAATTCAAGCCTCAGGCTGCAAAGAACAGCAACACCTCCCATCCAGCACATCTGGGCTTCCTAGCTCTGTAGAAATAAAGATTATTAGTATTTCAGAAGATATAGGTTATACAAAAGTTTATATTATTGTTGCATCTACTGAGCACCAGATCTAAGCCTAGCAGCTCTCAAAGCATGGTGGTCTGGAAGAAGTCTGATTCCTAGAAACAGCTTCCAATGAAATTGTAAGGGACACTACAATCAGAAAAATGTAGCACAAGCAATATTTTATCTACAGAGACAATGTTTACACCCTTCACCTCAGTAAAGCACAAAACCTTGGCAAGGAGTTCCACCATAAAATATGAAAAGGAGCCATGTGAGCTCCACTGCAAACTCTGGAATGACAAGGATGTTAAATGCTGGAGGAGTAAGGACTATCTTACTCTGGTTTAGTAGCAGCTTTTCATGTAACTTATTAAAATGGCTCTGCATCATTGTTTAAACATACTTTGGTGGAGGCATCGAATTACTCTGACAAACCTGTTTGTCTCAGAGTACCATGAATTAGTTCAGTGATGAATGGCCGATCAGAAACTGGAGCCCTATGGGAACTGGCACAGTCACTCACCAAAAGAATGTTACAGTAAAACAAATTGTGCTCTTCAAACCTATAGTAATAGTCTACATTTTGAAGCTGGGCATCCAAACTAATGGTCTTACTTCACAGTGCTCAGAAAACATACAGATCCCACAAATTATAAAGGGAGAAATAGATGCTTACAACCTGGAGGAAGCAATCAGAGAAATCCAGCAGTTATAACACAGTACCTTAACACAGGTCTAGGTATTCTGGCATCTCAGTTGCAGTACCCAAATCCACTGTTTTTCTAAATCTCAGCATAATGCCAGGTTTGTATTTCCACAACATTAAGATACACAGTAAATATAGGGTGCTAAAATCAGGCATTTTAGTTTGAACCTCCAAACGAAGCAATTTCTTTTCATAGTGGAAATATGCAGAAGATCTGCTAAGCTGAACATTAACACACAGTAGTAAAGACCAGAATTTCCCCCAAACTAAATTTGTATTCACTAATGTTACTTTCTAAGAAGCACTACAAAACTAGGCACAACCGAAAATAAAAAGCGTATTTGCTGCATTTCAGACTAGTAGATACATGATTCCTTGTGAATTTTGACTGGAAGTCATTCTCACGAGGTAGAGGCAACAGGCCCTTTGAAATTGGCTCAGCACAATGCAGGCAGGAACTAAGCAAACTTCTTCAAACAGCTCTGCCAACACCATTCAGCTCCAAGCTGCAAAACTCCTGCTGTTAGGGCCTCCTGTGAGCAGACTGCTGATTACACCAGGTTGTATGGCAGGTTTTTGATATGTGCTCAGGCCAGAAGAATAAGAACGAAACCTGCCCACTAGTCATGTTAAATACAAGATTTCACACCAGACTGAAAGAAAAGGACACTTGGCCATCTATTCATTCCCTTACCCTCCATTAAAGGGAAAATTCACTGCAGTACACTGTACACATGCCCTGTTCAGAGTGCACAACTCAAGCAAGCGTTACCGGACACACTGCTATCACAAAAGATAAATGCCAACCATGCCAACATCTTATCTCCAAACAGAGGAGATATGCACAGTCAAAGCCAGAGCGCTGAAATGCAGGGCGGCAGCACATTTAATGAGATTCTTTATCCCCAGTTATGCTTGTACATTACAGAACACTTGGAGTAGACGAGGAAAACAAATCACAGTAATTCCACAGGCAACTTTCATATTGATTTTTATGAGACCAATCCAAAGGAATCAAACTTTTACAAGTTTCTGTGGAATTTTGCCAGGGGAGACCCTTGGGTATCACCCCAGGCAAGGAAAGAGCAAAGGCTACCATAGCAGGCAGCAGCCAGGTCATTGCACACCTCGCTGCACACACGCCCCTCAGCGTGTGCCTGCTGCCATGGGGAAACAGCAAGGGAAGTGGAGGACACAGGGCCTGCATAAAGCTCTACCCTGGTCCCATAATACTTTTTTATTTATGAATTTGAGCAAAGAGGCCTTTTCTGCCTAATCGAGTGCAACCCCCTTGTAGCATCACAGCTGTGAATCTCCTAATTGCATCTTTAGCATGCAAAAGGTAAGAAATGTTCATGAAAAGATGACAGGAAAGGCTCTGCTGGTCGGTCATAAACATGGACACAAGGGTTTTTCCTCAGGGAATGGCCAGTACAGAAATCAGATGTTCAGAATACATTTCTGGCCATATGGTTCAAAGTGATGAATAATGTGCTTTGGAAAAGAAGGATGACAAAAATAATACAGCGCTGCAGTGAAGCACCAAATTAAACAAATAACAGGTGGTGACTAAAAGTGCATTTTTAATGAGCACCTCTTTATGAATGCACACAATGTAAAGTGGTTTCCACTGCTTTGTAACACACCACTCCTCATTATCGATTAAAAATATCTCAAGTTATATAGAGCCAGATGTGTAAGCTCTTGCTCTTTGGACCTCTCATAGAATTTATTTTTGTGAGATTTGGCAGCCAAGCAACATGAACTTTAAATTCTGAACTCTTAATACTCACAAATTCTTTAATTATCACTAACTTTTTTCAGTGGGCAATTTTTAAATTAAATGTTAATGTGTGTTTTAATAAACTTTGATGTGTTTCCAGTGCATCTGCCTCATCAAGTGTTCTGCTCTTCACATGTACAAATTTGAGGAAGACAGCAGCCCAGTGGTTAATACAGAAGACAGTGTTTGAATTCCTGAATCCAGACAGACATGAAACACAGATCCCCAGCAGTTCTTCAAAGTGAATTATTGCGTTCCCAAGCTCTTCCCAAACCAGTCTGCATAAAATCCAGTGGCCAAGAATGACACCACTCCCTTCCAGGAGGTACTAGTATACCATGGGGTATTAAAACATCATAAGAACCAGGGTTACTTATCCAACTGAGAGAAAGCTAGAGAAATCATTACAGAGACCAGTTACCCAAGAAAGCAAGACTAGTTTAAATGGCCTACTTCTGCAATGGAGGAAGTCTCAGAAAGAACACCAGGCAGTTAATACAGTCAGGAAATGAGAGTTTGTGGTATTAGAGCTACAGTGTAATGAAGTATGTTCGGCTAAACCTGTAGCCTGCTTTGTCTCACCAGAAGAGCAATATTATCTCAAGGATTGTGGCAACAGTTTAAGCAGTTACTCAAGCCTTAATCTTTGCATGAAGGAAGGTCAGTGTTACAGAACATGAAAATAATGTGTTCCTCCTCTCAAGTGCAGCTGTCTTGTTAATCTCAAAGATGACATATTCTTCATGTATCAGTCACCACTTTAAAGCCCTGATTCATACAGAGAGACTTAGGAGCACATGGCAGGTTACTATTTCAGCAGGTTGCTTATTTCTGCAATGCATAATACTCCTTGTAATTCTTAATTGCTTTACTCCTCAAGGGCATACAGCCTATGTCTTGGGAACTGGAACAGACTTGCTCTGAATATCAAAGAAAAATTAATGACTTGTCATTAAAAAGGTGAGAGGTAGCAGTTAAACTCTATCCCATTCTAGCTGGTTCCTTGGAAGAACAATAATTTTTTAAATTATTATTTTTCCCTTTTAATAGTTGTTTTGATGATATGCTTAAAAAATTAACAAAAAAAGCTTGTCCCCACTCTGCAAACAGAAATTATTTTAGGCTGCTGTGTATTTAATATTGTATTACATTACTCAGTATGGTTGTTCTGTTAAGCATAAACTTCGATGGCTTCCCAAGTGCCAGGAAACCAGTTCAGTTCATTCATAATTTCTCTGATACAGCAGCAGTGTGTGCCAAATATGTGGAACTCAAAACGGCCTGTATCACACCGAGAGAATCATGATTAAACAAAACTGGGAGTGCTTAAACTAACAGTGCAAAAATCTCCCTCTCCCCCCAGTAAGTACAGTGAGCTGATCTCATTTAACATTAAAAACCAAATTGCGCCTTTTTATGAACACACAGCTTCCCTAAGGCCTTAAGATTTGCATCACAGCTTACAAAAATTTAAAATCCTTTAAAATCCTTTCCTAATTTAAGACTAGCAGAAGGAAACCAGAATACCCTTCTAGGAGACTTCTTGGAACACCAAGCAAAAAGCACTGCATTTCCATCATGACCTTTGAATAGTTCACATACGCAGGGAGTAATTAAATGACATGTTTTAGGCCAGCTAGCTAGATACCAACAGGACAGATTATTCAGAGATAAATAAACTCTGAGGCTCATGAGTGTATGTGGGGAGGAGATGCCTTGCTGAAGCAGCTGCCCATGGCTGCAATTCTCAACCATCGNTGAAAGTGGAGTAAGACAATGAAAACAAAATTATTACAGTGCACAAAAGTAGTTTAAAAATCCATCCTATGTACCTATACGTAACTTTTGTTGCTGTAGAATCAAACAGATGTTTGAACTGACCACTATGAAACACTAAGCAGTATATTTTTGGAGTGTAATCTCTCTATTTTTACACACAAGCACCCTTCATTGGAACTCTAGACTAAGTTGACAGTAGCAGGAACCTCCATTTATGGAGAGAAAGGAGTTCCAGGTATGTATCTCCAGACCTGCACACTTGTCCCTTTCACAATTTGTTGGTACCAGGTCAGGCAGGACCCGTTCCTTACCATCTCAGCAAAGAAAAGACAGTGGTTGTACACACCCCAACAAAGAACAGTGAGGCAGTCAAACACTCCCCAAGACAGACACCAAAGAGGATACACAGGGAAGCAACTGCAAGGTCACAGCATACACCAGCAGAGTGCATTTACTCTTTCTTAAGAAAAGAAGAAAAAAAACAACCCACCACCCCAAAAAGTACACACACAAATGCAATGAAATCCACAGTGTGTGTGAGATTTTATTTTTAATACGGCTTTGTTTGGGGATGAAAGACAAGGACTGAGTATTTCCCAGCCTCTGCTAATGCAGATATATCTTTCAGCACCTCTTTATCAGTTACACAAACTACTCGAACTGCAACGCTGTACATTAAAAACAAAACAAACAAANGCTGTGGTTTCTTGAGGCAGGTGGGTGTCAGCATTCCAAGGGAACACATGCAAACTGAGCTCCCTGTACCTCATCAGGGGTCTCTGCTTCCAGGCGTGGTCCCTACTGCCTGAGGTCTTGTGCCCTATGCCACATGAGCCCAGCTGGAAATGCTTTGTGCCCACCACAGTCACAACACACCCAACAGACAGAAAACCAGTCCTTAGAACTGGGCACTCATCTGACAGAAGGCTTGTGCTGCAAGGTCTAGGAATTCGGGAAGCTGTACATTTCAGTTTATACAGATTCATGCTTTAAGAAAGTCAAAGTCATCATCAGCACCAGCAGATCTACCTGGCAATAAAGCAGAGATTTCAAAGTTCAAATCCAGCAAATGGGATCGTATCTCAGACTTTCCCCTCCTCCCAGGTAAATCTATCAACATTTAGAGTGCGGATATTCTGGGGTCCTTTCCTCTGACCACTGTTCCACTCAATTTATTTCATGTTCTTAACTTACCTCACCTGAGTCACACAAATGTACTTCAATACATACAAATACTTTTTCTCATTTTGTGAAACTACTTCTTTTCTTACAAGTGGCCTGAAATCTTTCATTTGGGGCAAGTTAAACTTTCATCTACAGCTAAGAAGGTAGGAAAGGGGAAGAAGGACTTTAAAAAAAAAAAGNCCTACACAGAACAAAAACCCCACACACAGAACAGAAAACCCCCACAACTATAATGACTTAAATCTAGTGTTGACCTGATAACCTCCTTTGGCACACTGGTCAGACAGCTGCTTTAAAATCCCAGATTCACTGATTCAAAGTTATCACACACAGAAAAGCTTATTTAAAACAAATGTGCTGAAGGCTAATCTGCTTCTCAGCTCCTCTGCATATTAAATATAGTTGGTGGAAGCAGCTGAAGTATTTTACTTGAGTTACTGCTGAAGTTTTAAGAGGGGAATTATATGCTACCTATTTTAGAAAAAACAGCTAATCAGGAACTTTGTGTTTTAAGCACCATTCGGTGGCATTTAACCAACTAAAAATAAATCACTCTTCACCATTAACTTTCTTAACTTATAAAACACTTAGGGGAATTAAGATTAATGCATCCTGAGGGGAAAAACTTGCATGAGTATCAGTAAGATCAAAGTGGCTTGTGGGTTTGGGTTTTTCTTGTTGTTAAAGTTGGGGTT